>NEEE01006200.1:17766-38324 GCA_002278615.1 Pogonus chalceus | reverse complement strand
AGGCGTTTTTAGCAACTATATTATAATAAAAAATATATAATACAAGCACAGCAAAAATATTTAAAAATATATTTGTTATTACATTCTTACTCATTTTATTAAGAGGTTACACTACCTTGAGATTTTCAAAACAGGTTTGTTTTTGCTAAATAAATTGTTTATACTTTTTAGAATATTTTAAACGTTTGACTATTTCAAATTTCAAACTATTTTTGAAGTTATAGAATGAATTTTTGGTTCTAAGACGCTGACGCTTTACTGTTTTTTCTTTTGCGTTTTTCTAGAAACTACTTTTTGCAAACTGGTGTACAGGATATCTGAAGATCTACACAACCGATTTTGTTTAAATTAACAACATGTATTTTTTATTATATTATCTAAGACGTGACTCAGATTTTTTTAAATTGTTCAGTTTCATGAGTTTTATGCTTTAGCTATTACATTATTAAATAAATTTTTCTTCTTATTCTTTTGACTTAATGCCTGGCAGAGAAAATAAGTACACCATCAGAAAGGATTTGCAAAAGAGAATCGTTCTTATTGGCTCATATCTTCGTCTTTTTGTTTTAAATTATTTTAAATTATTCATAAAACTACTATGTATATATATGTGTAAAATACAGTCGACTCTGTTTAAAGGTGCTCTGTTGGGACAGGACTGTTTATTAGAGGTGCTCTCCCTACCATATATTTAAAAAAAAATCTCTTTGAGCGCTTGGGTGCGCGCGGAAACGGCAAGATTGAAGGGGAAACTAAACTCAGAATTGTGATTTGTCGCTCGTGAATACGAGTGAGGGAATATACGAGCACCTTTACGTAATGTATCCTGTAACCTTAAGATAGCGAGCACCTTTAAAAAGATTCGACTGTAATAGTTATTTACATACCAAGTGCGGGAACGACTGGTTCACGGAAAAGTGCCATAGAACGAATCCGGGAACCAAGTTCTCGTAAGTAGTATGTGCAATATTTTTTGTACGAAAAGTTTAAAACTATTAATTAATTATTTATATTATTTTTAATGGTTATGTTTGACGCTTCATAGGTTACTGCTGCTAAAATGCACCAAATTTATACTTATAAATTAAATTTCATTCAATAATTTAGCACTTTTTATAATTATTATTAGGAAAAGTAAAGTTTGAAAAACTATACTTTTTTATTATAAATACAGTTTTTTTAAAGATACCTTAGAAATAGAAGTCCTTTTTGCGAAATTTCCCGTAAGACTTTCTGGTTACAATGTGGAAAATAGAAATTTCGGATGTTTCTAATACATGTGTACAAAAAAATTATTTTGTATATTTAATAGCTGCGTCAAAATATTTATTTTTATACCTGTTTTTCAGAGCGCCAATATGGTGTAACCCCATAATTACTATCTTAAAATTAATTTTAAACTAGTCACAGAGTCAAATATGATTGTCTAATTGCAGAATATTTATTAAAAAAACAATAAATAAATAATTTTACCGGTAAGACTTTAACATAAAGTGTAAATTTAATTGCAAATATTAATTAGTTACATGGTAACCAAATCTAGTATATTAAACTTTAATATATAAATAAAAGTAAATAGTTTCATTTTAAACTTAAATCATAACTAAATTATACTTCCTAAATAAATTCAATTCAAAACCATACGTACTATAAATAATAAATATTCATAAAACTAAGCCAAACATACGAAGAAACGTATATAATACTGCTTCAAAATGAAATCTAGCTACAATAGCGGAATAAGGTGGCTAACTAGTAATCCATATGCTAGATAAACATTCCTTTGTGAAAATTCCTCATACTAAACTCGATTGGTGTGAACAAAACGGCTTTGAATACTGTGGTTTTGAATTTTGACAAACGGAATTTTACACATTCTAGCGGTTATATGTAACAATCTCAACTATGATCACGACTTTGTACTGCACTATTGCTTTGTATCATTAATTTTATTTTCTTTGATGTTGAACTGATTTATTCATTCTTTGTTATATATTATTTTATTATACGTTGCTGTAGATAACTAATTTCAAGGAGGAAATTTCACATTTAACTTTGATATTCATGTTATATACTAGAAAAATTATAAGTTACATAACGTTAGGTTTTAAAGTCACAAGTTTGCAGGCGTTTGTACAAACTTACAATTAGAAGAATGCGTCGAGCTACTACACTGCTCCGAGAGGTTAAATTGATATTTTCTAATATATTTGCACACGATATTTTAAAAATAAAGTAAAATAACTTAATTAGAACCTCAAAAACTGATACCACTAGATTTTGAAATAAACTAAATACAATGGAGTTCAAAAATATTCGTACCCCCAATGCTGAAAAACTAAAACAGCCATTAGAAACTATAATTAAAAAAATAAGATTATAAGTGCTATTTATTTAATTAAATAAAGTTTCTACTTTAAATTAGATAAATATGTTTTTTTTAAATTCCACAGAATTAATTTTAAAAATATTAAAAAGCATAATACTTTAAATATGGCGAAATAAAGTATCCGTATGATTGAATTTTGTAAGATAAGTTTTTCAAGAAAAATGTTTAAATGCAAAATGTTACTTTGTCGCTCTAGAGCGGCAAAAAACGCTCGCTGATGTCACCTACACGTATATTACCTTCACAAGTCAATCTGACATATGGTTGCTCTGTCGGTACATTACATAACCTAACAAAATTTCCTGCTTTGTAAAACTTATTATTTTTTGTTATGGTGGATAACTCATTGTGGAGACTGTAGAAAAAATCTTGTGTGTGTTTCGAGCGCAAATGGACATTGTCGATTTCGAGAAAATGCCGCGCGACTTAGGAGCGCGGCAACAATCTCTCAATTGACAATGTCCCACTTTGCGCTCTTAATATACAAATAACTATTACATAAGGTTTAATTTTAAATCAATTTTATTAGATCAAAGATCAAAATGCATTTATAAATTTGTATCTATTACTTTATTATTTATTTAACCGTGGACTTTAAAAAAACATTGTCCTATAAAATAAAATAAAAATCAAATTAATTAATTTCTATTTGAAAATTTCTAGAGGTGTCACGTGTGGATTTTCCATCACTAGTGAAAGAATAATTCCGCACCAGTGTAAATAATATTGCAATTCTTTGATTATAATTTATACACGCATGGTATTAATTCTGTCTCAACTTTAACTCACTCTTATAAGTCTTTCCTTATTTTTATTGAATACAGGCAGCGACTAGTGACAAAAGCTTGAATTATTTTAACCTCTTAAGAAGCTTTAATTTGAAGGCACAAAATTAAGATATTTAACAATAATAAGCATTTTGAGATTTTAGTAATCAAATTTTTCTATATTTTGTATTTTGTTTCCTATTTATTTACGATATCATATAACAAAGTTAAATCTTAAAATCAGGATAACCGAGCTTCGCTTTAAGTTATGGTTAACTTAGATTTTCAACACAAAATATAAATTATGCAAAATAAACTAAAAAGTAATTCAATTATTTCCTAAAATTTCTTTCTACACTAAATTGCAAGAATGATATAGATTTTCCTGTGGTAAGTGTACTTTAAATAAATTTGGTTTCTTAATTTTCAAAAATAGATACAGATTTAATACAATTTCTCAAATATTAACCGAGTTAAGAAATTTCGTTGTTAATTCAAGTGCTCCATTCGATTGATCTGTCTTCTTAAATTTCCAGTGATATTTATTGAGTTGCACAAGAGGTGCTTTATCTTTCAATTCTATATCAAAAAAGGTTATTAATTGAAATGATATAATTTGTCAATTTAATTTTTTGCATTATATGTGTCAGTAATTTTCCGTTGCCTAGCTATAATGAAACTGTCATGTCATCAAAAACCAACAAACAAATAGAAAAACTGCAAAAATGGATTTTCCCGGAAATGAGACTTTAACCGATCAATGTTTTACCCAAAAAGCAGTTTTTAAAAAACTGAGTACATCTTATAATTTCCCGCAAAACGTTTCTTCACAGTATGAAATAATTTTGTTCTTGTTGTTTTATTAATATTTAAACGATAAAACTAAAGTAAAGAATAAGTTGTTGCGATTTAAGCAGCAATTTAAATATCAATAGAAAGCATTTATGAAAAAAAGGCTATCTTATAGACTATAGAATAAAAAAGCTAATATCTCTTGGTGAAAATGACCAGCGAATGAACTAAGTACATTTCCTTTTCTTTTGGTTTTGATCGTATTGCACGACAAGTCATTTAATACCTCTGAAAGAAATGTAAAGCTTCCTTTGATCTCCGTTGAACGTAATTTCGATGTCTTATTGCCTGCAGTTATATCTATGGAACGCATTTCCCAACCAATCTGATTGGAAAATTGCTCGTCTGTCCAAGACCGACCGGTAACCATCCAACGATCGCTTTTGCTCTATGCTGTCATAAATGTGACATAATACGGACTTTGAAAGACGTCACATCTGACCTTGATACAACTGAATAATAGCTTTGGAACATAAACTGTTGACTTATCGTCCTATGGATCTTGTCCACGTATTTTCGTACAAAATTTGTAACTTTTATTCATTTATTCTCTCTGAATAGTATTCCGGTTATTTTGTGTTTTTTTCTATTTTTATATACTATCGTATAATTTATACCAATATTATTTTATGATTTGTATATTAAGATATGTTATTTTATTTTAACGACATTAAGTAAAATGTAACTTGTTAATGTAGAGACAAAAAATAAAATTCAATTTGGTAATCTATACTCATAACATTTGATAAGTTTTTAAGCAAATCATGTTTCTGTAGGTATATTATTAAAATTTAATTTATAAAAACTTTTAAGATTATACAAAATAATGGGACAAGTCCGATGTTTTTCAAATTTAATAATAATTGTAAAAAATATTTTTTCTACGCAAAATGTTACTTTGCCGCTCTAGAGCGACAAAGTAGAAAAAACGCTCACTAACGTTACCTACACGTTTATTACCTTCACAATTCAATCTGACATATGATTGCTCTGTCGGTACATTACATAACCTAACAAAATGTCGAACTATGTAAGATTTATTACTTTTTGTTAAAGTGGATGACTCCATTGTGGCGACTGTAGAAAAAATCTTGTGTGTGTTTCGAACGCAAATGGACATTGTCGACTTCGAGAGAAAACAACCTCTCAATCGACAATGTCCCACTTTGCGCTCTTAATACACAAATAGCTATTAAAAATTCAATAATATAATATTATTTGGAAATAGTTACTTAAAACAGAATATGACGTTTTTAACAAAGACAAATTTAAATTTATAATATAGTAAATTTATATGTATATTGTATCTCAAAGTATAATTCATACATTTCGTTAATAGATTATACTTATATATGCATTAACACATATACATAAATAAAAAATTCTTAATCCAACATTTGTTGAAAACATAATTTAAATGTATTATTTATTATTTTTTTACAAAAAAAAAGTTAAGATATTGACAAATATTTAGTAAAAACGATGACAAAATTAAACTCGTACATATCGTTAATAGAATACACTTACATATGTATCAATATATACACAAATTATAAATTTTTATTCCAACACTTGTTGTAAACTTAATTTCACTGTACTATTTATTTATTTACAGCCAAAATTTGAAATATTGCTAATATTTAGTATAAACGTTGACAAAATAAAACTCGTAATGCCGTTAATAGAATTCATTTACATATGTATATACATATATAAACATATAATTAATTTTTATTCCAACACTTGTTGAAAACATAATTTGATTGTATTATTGTTATTAGCTTTAATTTGAGATATTGCTGATACTAATTAAAACGGTGACCAAATGAAAATCGTACAGTTTTATAATTTGTTTAAATTTATCAGTAAAAAGACATTTTTTGTATTTAAATTATATATTCAGGGCCGTAACTAATTTTTTGTTTGCCCTAGGCAAGAATTTCAAACTGCCCTCCCACCTAATAATAATTAAAAAAAATAGTTACCATGCATATACGATATTTCTTAAACTCCTGTTATTTCATTTTTTAAAGTTTGGTAACTGTCTTAATAAATAAACATAAAAAATTATTCTTTGAATTTTTTCTGCCCGTCATTTTAATTTCATTTTATATTTATGAAACCACAATAAATTAAGATATCATAAATTAATTAAAATTGTATTTTTCTCGCTTTCTTTTTTTTGCAAATTCTTTAATTAAATCATTTATTTTTAGAGATCTTTCTAGGCACCCTTTTTGTCTGGGCCCTGAGCAAGTGCTCCTGTTGCCCCTGCCTAGTTACGGCTTTGTATATTTTTAATATATTTAAACATTTTGAATTAAACTATTTGTCACCAAGAAAGATAAACAAAATTTAATAATTTTTAATTTTAAAACAACATTAGAAAAGCAATTAGCCGTTAAACAAGACAATAACTATTCTTGTTTAAGCTTTAAATTGTAAACTATAATCAAAATAAAGAGTGACCATTACATGAAAAGAAGAATAAATAGTATTTTAAAAACTGCTTTCGCCAGTACAATCAAAAATATATTAGGAAATCATGAATCTTATGATATAAACAGTTAAGAAGAAATGTTATATAAAACAAGTTAACAAAATCAAATCAACTATTAGAAAAACTACAACTTTTTGGTTCAAATAAATAAATTACTGTACGAGTTTTATTTTGAACCATTGTACGCATAATATGTGAATATATAAAGCGAAGGTTCTACCAAAAACTCCAAACAACCATAATTTATGTCACTCAGTTGTAAATATGTTGAAAATATTCTTAAATTATTGTAGATATTAGAAAATTATAATAGAATAAAATATATGTATTATGACTGTTTTCTATTTATCTATACAAACAATATAATGAAAACAAATCCAAATAAAATGACGTATCTATAATATATTTAATGAATAAATTTAATTTTAATTGTATAAATTTTGTCATTTATTATTAAAATGAGTTAATAAAGATTTTAATTAAAAATAATTATATATTAATGAAAATTTCTCCAATATTAATTATATTTCAGTATAGAAAATATGACGACGCCAGCTGTCATAATTCATTCATTTTAATTACTTCTTTTTAATATGTACTCATTCATCTCAATTACTTGCTAATAAGATAGGAAGTCAACAGATTTTTAATATCATTTTTTGTCAAAAGAACGACATATTTTATATACTTTGTTTAGCGTTTGTAATTTTATTTAAATTTATTCTGAAAACAAAAACAAAATAAAAATTGTGTTTCAGTTGAAAATTAATAATACACAAAACTGTTTCTTTATCTCTATGTAACAATGTACAATTTTCATTTGTTATTAAGTAAAATTATTTTTTCTAGTAATCTATGTTTATTAAAAGAGACTAATAGTCTTTAAGCGCTTATGTGATGTNTATATATATATATATATATTGCCATAAATCAATGTAATTACCTAATACAATAAGCAGATATTTTACTTCGAGATACGTTATTATTTTTTTCATCTTACCGCTTAGTTGACATACTTCTTAATAATGTGAAGTACGTCGCAACTTTATTCGAAAAATTATGCAGGCAATGAACGCAATATTTATTAACATTGGTTATTTCTTTACAAAACATTCGTGTATATAGTAACATCACTTTTTCGGAACACATAAAATGTTTTAAATCACCATGTAAATGTGCAATGATTACGCAATCACATTATTTCGTGGCGATGACTATAAGTAAGAATCGTGTCGGCAAATTGTTTATTTATCCAAAAGAGATAAAAAAAGACAGATGATAAAAGTGCTCTATTTCTTTTTACTTGTTCTTGCTAGACTTTCACAATTTTAATTTTATTTTAAAATTAAGTACTATTTCTGTCAAAAAATAGTTTCCTAATCCAAAGATTATATATCTAAACATAATAAATAAATATTTTGTTTATTATTGGCTTTCTAAATCCCTAAAATATCTATATATGTGCGAACGCTGCTATTTCAAATGACTGCGTGTGTACTTGAAGATTAATAGTTTGTTAGTGTAATTTTTAACTTTAAGTAAATTAAATTATCATTAGTTATTTTTAAAATATGTCTTCAAATATTAATATGACTTTAAGATTTATAGCATAAGACCTTAATAACAAAAATTTTATCAATATAACGAAGCCATAAATTTGTTCCTAATACAACTGATTTCAAAGCTTTCTATTTATAATATTTTTTGGCAGATCAAGTTACATAACCTTAATACATTTTTAATAACATTATGATATGTATTTATATTAATCTAATTTAAATATTACTACTATAAAATTATTTCAAAGCATATTTTTCTCTTTAGTTTCTGTTTTTTGTTCGATTTATTTATTATTATTCAATTAAATTTTGATTATTTAACTTAATGCAATATAATTGTCACTAAATATTAAAAATACAAATAAAAATCAATATNGGTTGTGATCTCCTGATTTTTTTTTTTTTTTAGTGTAGTTGGATATTCTATACAGAAATTTTAGACGGAGTTTCATTAATTTCAATTTTATTGTGATATTTAGTAGATGTCACTTTGTCATATTCACTGTTACACTGTTTTAATATGAAGTTAAATATTTTATTATACACCGTCACAACCAACTACGACTCATGGTCATTGAAACTGAATTACGAGTGTCGCAGGCCTGTTTTAATAAAATAATTTTTTGTCAATGAAATTTTCAAATTATGCTTATGTTCAGAACGATAAAGAAATTTAGTAAGAAAAAAATTTATAAATTCTCATCTAAAAATGTGTAATCTACAGAATATTCACGAATTTTGAACCAATAGTACATTTTCTTTCAGTTGTTTTAAGTGGTCAGCGTTCTGTAGTAGCTACATTTTTATTTTTTTATTTTACGACTAACCACATTTTGGCAGTGAGATTTGAATCAAAGATGCTTGGTTCTATGACGGCATGCCGATAAAAAATACTTAATACGTTTTCTAGATAATCATACAACAATTGTACTTTGAAAACAAATAAATGTGAGTGTCTAACTATATTTAATGTAAAATAATAATAATTATATTACTTATATAGCTATAAAGTTGCTAATAAAGGAATTTTTGTAAATACTGAAAAACTGCTTACTAATTATTTATAAAAGTTTATGTAAATTTTTCATTTCATAATTTATAATGCCAATAAAATTAAGTTATTTTTAAACTCAAATTATTTGATAAATAAATAGGTTTGGAACCGATTAAGTTAAGAAAATTAAGAACATAAAATATTTATTTCAATTCTTTTGCAAATACATCGATTTATTCATTTCATGTCACAAAATCACTGCTCTCAAAATAAACATGTATTTTTGTGCAAATAAACGTATATTTTAAGTAAGATTACTTATAAAACTTAAAAATAGTATTATTCTTTAATTTTATAAAAAAATTTGATTTGTTTCCTTTCGCAAATTGATGAAAGATATATCGTAAGCCGATAAATAGTTAAAATTAAGTGGTTTCACTCAATGATTTAAATCATATCCGGAAATAATCTCTTTAAATGTAAATGGCAGATGTGTATATTGCACGTACATAATAATGATATAAGCAATAAAGATTAATAGGAATGCGCTCAGTCATGAATAAATCCAGAGAGAAATGTCGGAAAATTGAGGCGATCAACCAACGCACAAGTGACCATCATGCATTTCGATCCAATCGAGCAATTATACGCTTGGATAAGAGAGCATTGGGGATGTGGAGTGAAGAGCGGTAAGAGGATAACAGATGGGTAAACACCTCCGATAGAACCGATAAACAGGCGGAGGCTTTTGATTTCATTAGTGTGTAAATGAACCGAAAGGTTTATTGTATTTCCCGTGCGGTGTCCCAATCCCGGACATGACCACCGCGTGCCACCTCAGTTCCCCCTATTTCCTTTCATGATGCTTATACTCACTCCAACGGATTCCACCAGGCCCATTCGCTCTCCTCAGGCTAAAGGTTCACTATTGGTTGTTGCTTGGTTTGTAAGTCGCTGAATAATACATTTTGAAGCGCTACTATTTTTACATTCAACTTATTTACTCTTTCTTTCCTTTTATTACTATTAGTTTCTTTCAAATTTATTACATACAAAAATATTTATCGAATTCATTGCACAAATCTAAGAGCCATTTTCGGATAAAACAAGATAAAGCTAAAGAAACAATGCATAAATAACTGCAGAGAGAAATTTTCAGATAACTCAAATTATTAGGGATGTTTCTTTACTCTTAGCATATGTTTTCTTCTGAAATAAAACATTATACATTGTCTTAATTTTCATTACTTTCAGAAATTTATAATATCTTTTTAATCAATGATTATTTATTATTATTAAGATTAATTATATACTTAAAAACAGAAATATGAAAACAAATGTTGGGTTATTGAAAACTATAATTTTATTATAATAAAATTTATTTCAAAATTTCGAAAAATGGTCGATTTTTACCAAAAAAAAGTTATTCATCAGGAATTTTTGCGATTTTTTAGTATTTAAATTTTTTTGGAAATTTTTTGAGAAATATGTAGATAAGACGAATTGAATCAATCCTTATTTCAAAATTCCAAGAAATAGCCTATTTTTACATAAGGGATTTTTGCCATGTTTGAACATTTTACTTTTTATTTTGCAAATACCTCAGGAAATACGAAAATAAAGCGGATAAAACTAGGAATAAGCATGAATCATAAGATTATCTATTGATTCAATCATTATTTTAAAATCCTGAAAATGATCAATTATTATCTGATAATATGCATTATCTGATAATATGCAGATAAAACTGATAACTTAGAACTACAAAAATCATATAATTACCTATTAATTAAAGCTCTATTTTAAAACCACCGAAAAATGGTATATTTTTGCAAAAAAGAATATTTTACATAAGAAATTTTTGCCAGTTATAGATAAGCAGTTTAGTTTTTTTTTTTAATATCTCAAGAAATTTGCGAGTAAGTATAAACACTTGTGCTATTTGAAAAAAATATTTTTAGCATAAAATATTTAAATGGCGAGGCTAATATAGAGTGGGATTTTTTATTTTATAAATTGTTTTATTTTTTAATGTAGTTAAGCATTTCTTAAATCAGACTCTACGGATGACAAATTCATTTACCTTAACCGTTTAGTTGTCAGTAAATTTTTGATTCTCATTTCGCCAAAGTATCATTTACATGCGTATTGCACCGGAGACTTCAAACTTTTTAAATTTAATTTAGATCGCACACACGATTTTTGATACAATTTTAGTGATTACTTACAATTTTTAGCCTGGACATTCAAAATATATACTAATAAAATTATATGTAGTTATACACGTCTAGTTACTTTTTTAGACTTGAAATGAAGTTTACTTGTAACTTATAAAACTAAGTATTTATTTCATTTTATGAACTATTTGAAAAAAATAGCTAAAAATGTACTATTGAATTTTTTTTTCTAGTCTTTTAAACCTTCTCTGTAAGCAGAATATTATAGACAATATTTTTATCAAAAATGCAGAGTGCCAAAGTGTATGTTATTTAATTTTATCATATAAATAAATTTCTTAACAATTATATTTATTGTATATCTTCGTTATTTGTTTATATTTAATACAATTAAAAAAAAATGCTGCTATAAATAGCATTTGTATATAAAAATAAGTAGTATTATCAGATTATTATATATTGACGTAGCACCATCTGGTTGTAATACTTTGTTATGTTGCACAATGAACATGATATTTGAAGTTCAATACAAAAATCCATGTATTTTATAAGACACACAGAACAAGAGAAAGAAAATACGTATCTATATGCTTGCCGTTATATATAGAGAGGCAACGATTATGGATTTAAAGAGCTTTATACAAGATTTGGTAGGCTATCCGGGCGTCGCAAACCCAACACGAGGGAACTTTTATACTCATATATACAATCACAGTAGAAGGCTTATATATACACAATCCTCTATGTGTAAGGGCATCGTATTGTGAACACACAGAGAGGCACAGATATAGGATACTCCAAATCCGATATAGAGCTCCTATATTGAAAAAAGCGATGAATTTGTTTAGAATATCGCCCTGAATTTGCTTAGAAGTAACTATCAATAATGGAGACTTCCCCGTATGGAAAAAAGTCAATCTGAATTGATCGTTGTTGTATCATGGCTTCGAAAAACTATTCACAACAAAAAACATTGTAATAATCACTTTCAACTTTAAATTTCACGAATAAAATACATTTAATTAACTAAAATACTTTTATGCAAACTTCGCATAATAATTTGTAAACTTAAATGGATAAATAAAAGAGTAAAAGCTTTAAATATAACCGTCATCATTTGTAACAATAGTAAATGCTCTGCATGTTTTGATATGTTCAAAATTGGTCCCTTCCAGTCTAGAAACTCGTGTCGACCTAGATTTGAGAGTGTTATTTCTGTATTATAATATCATTAGTATAATTATACATATCACGTTATTGAATTAACATTATTCATGTTTTCTAACCTCACTTTGCAAAATATGTACTTTCAAATATAAAATAGATTGTGTTTTAAGCTACAAATCCATTCAAACTTTTATGAAACAATAAGCCTGAAATTGGTAATTTTTCATCTTAAAACGAGATAATATCTATAAAAGAATTCTATTGGACTATAAAACTAGGCAATATTTTCGATATATGATAATTTAAAAAATGTAAGATATGTATACATTTTTATACAATGTTTAATAATTAAACAGACAATCGATTCAGAAAAAAATAAAACGATGATAATGACAATGAATCTTGTCTAGGATCAAGTTAACAAACTTAAAAATAAATTGATTGCAATTTTCAATCATAACGAATGTAAATATAATCTTTTTTGTTCTTTTTATAATGTCATCTTTACTTGAAACATCTACTTCGGAGAAGCAATGTTCAGTGACAAGATTTTTGTTACCTGAAGGTGTGATAACAAAAAAAAAATTACTAAAAACATTAAAATAGTATATTGAAAAATGTTTAAACCTTAATAACATGTTAGAACAGTTTAATTTGGACAACCGTTTGTAAGTTTTATCAAATAAGAAAATATTTTTAATATAAATAGTTTATAAGTATACGCAATTGATTTAAAAATTATGTATTTATGTTTTTCAAGATTTTAAAAATTGAATAATACTTTTACGGCTACAACTAAAGCAGTTTAATTTATAATTCTTGTTTTATTATTTAGCGCATTTTTCGAAAAAATCGCGTTATATGGAAACAGTAGTCGCGTTATTAAGAATTTACTTTAATGCTCTTACTGTGACATTTGATTGGTAAAGATATGTAGTTATAAAAATAAAAGAAGTAATCTACATTTGCATTTATCAAGGAAATTCTTTCCTAACAATCATGAACTCGAGCAAATATGGTGAGTTGACTATATATTAAACTTAGGTTTTACTTGCTGTTTTCTTACGAAAAGGAAGAAATGAACCATTCTTGTCTAGATGAGACGTAGTTTAATACAACTACAATATTTATTTTAAGAAAAATATGCATTCCTTAGATAATATTATTGATTATTGATATTTTTTTGAATAACTATAATATTTCTTATTTTTACATTACAAAAATAGATTTTTTTTATAAATTATGTTCCTTAATACTATTACAGAATTTATACTATTCTTATATAATTTTTAATCATAGAATAGTGACATTCTGCGCAACGGTGAGCAGTTATTCATGCACTAGTGTTTAATAAAATGATTTGAAGTCAAGATAACAAGTAGCTATTTTGTAATTATTAAAATAAGTATCTGTCAAACCTTATATTTGGTTATGTTTTATTTTTAATGCAACTAAATTTATAGTATTAAAGAAATTAAATCTGCAACATGTTCGGAATGACTATTCTGCTTTCGTAAATTATGCTTCATTCCAAACTTATTGCAGAATATACAATACTATAATTTATATTTCAAGGCGTTTATAAAAATGATCAAAAACATAAAAGCTATATTTTAAACGAATGAAAAAACAATTTGTTAATTTACATTTTTATAATTCATAATAAGAAAAAAAAGGTATATTAAAGATTTTGACATAAATAATGTATAAATATAAAATTTTAATTTATCTACATTAATTAAAAGAGAATTTTTTTTAAAGAAAAAGGAATAAATTAAAATTTTAATTATACAATATTTATACAATATCAAAGGCTTTCTAAATAAATTTCTTTTGATGTTAATTGCAATAAACAATTACTTTAGATTTCGTAACGAAGTGATAAATGAAATGACCTCTTAAAATAATATTTAAGTGAATATAATATGAAGATAACATTATTAACTCAATATGTCATTAAAGTAGAATGAATCACTTCTCCGTGTAACATGCAAACTTGCAATGGCAATAATGTCTACACCAGAAGATGGATTATATGCTGCAGTAACTCCTATTCTCTGCTCAAATACAATTTCACGATATTACGGTGAATTATTTTACTCAGAATAACTTATTTCACTTTAAAAACGTAATAAATAAATAAATTCCGTAAAAACATAACATGTAAACAATAATTATTCAAAATTTTAACGATGGAAAAGTAAATGAATATAAACCCGTGAGCAAATAAGCACAAATAAGCAGGGTGCCGACAGATTAGAGAGTATTTTGACATGGGAAGGGAATCACAACAAAAACTCAGCTACCCGACCTCATTTGTCACGACACACGATACTCGTATAACTAAAGGACAGAATGCGTCGTGGTTCGTCGCGTGTCGTGGCGTCACGTGCGAGCAACAATCGTTATGTTTTAACGCGACAAAGTTGCGTTCTTCGCTATTTGTGTGCGTGGTTTCGTGTTTGTTCGTTTGTTATGTTCTATATTTCGAGAAAATATTTATATTTATTAATTTCTATTGTTTGATGTATTTGTTACATTATAGTATATTTTAATTATTGATTAAATTTACTAATAAAACTCAATTAGTTAAATTCTTTTGGTTTTAAGGGATAAATATTAAAATCTAATGAGACTCACCATTCTTTCATAGCTGGCCAATATTTAAAATTTACAAATAATTATAAGGCCAACTAGCTCTTGTCTAATCGTTGGCTAATAATATTGAATTTGCAAGTATTGCTATATTTTGGGACGAAATTCAATCTAATCAAGAAATTACGGTTCTATTTTCACAATGAACAGCTGTTTCATGTAGGATAGATTATTTAAATAAATAAAAAAAATCAATAACACTTATCAATTTACTAACATATATTATTCCCAACTTTTAAAGAGATCATGTATAACAGCTGTCCATAACTTAATGATTTGAGATTTCGCCATAAAAAATAATGATTGAACTCATCACAATCTAAAGACTATCTAGTGTTTTTGAGTTACGAATTGGTTCAGCAAGTGCTTTATGATTGTCTCAGAATCAATTGTTAAAAATAATTTGTATATAGATCATAAATAAGCAAATGACTAGAACGGAATGTAGTAGCGCAGTGGATAACACACAGGACTTTCCATCGCATCGACCCAGGTTCGATTCCCGACAACGACCAGCGGCACATCAATTTAAATTCAACAGGAGCATTAAGAGCGATGAAAAATATAAATAGCAATAAGAATTTTTTTTTATTTTAATAATTTTTATGACTCACTGATAAATAATTTTTTAGACAGCTATTAGCTACTTACAATGAAAATTTATATCTAATAGCAAGCTAAATTCATTGGTCACCCATTAGTCAAGATAGCGTTACATAGTGACCTCATGTGTAGCTAATTTCTCTAGACAATGGTGAGGTTTGACTCAAATCTGTTAGCTATGTACTAAGTACAAGGCACTGATAAGTTTGAATTCTACTCGGGACATATATAAACAAAAATAGTAACGATCAAAAAATTTAAAGATTTAATAGATAACTGTATAGAATACGTTTATTATATACAGTAAAAATCGCTTATAACGACGAAACACGGTATCAGCAATAGCAATTGTTAAAAAAGATAGTCGTTATATCTGTTCTTTAAATTTATACATACTTTTATTAACTCAAATAGTCAATAATATATAGAATATAAAAAAAATTGATGAATATAGAACAATTATAACTATAAATATCACCAATATTTATATTGACGTACAAACATATGTATGTATAATTTTGTCTTATCAAATAAATAACTTAGTTCACTTTTCAGTTATTTATTGTATACATTAACCAGAAATTAAACAAATTCATAATTAACTATGTTTAAATTTCGTAAAATATTTAATATATAACTCTTATATGCATATGTAGTTAATATTAGATTAATAAAAAGCTCTAAGATAATCATCTTACCTTGGTTAAATTATTTATGTTGTAGATATATTTTACGCAGAACACAACATTAAACGACACTAACACTAGCACTGCTATAAGCGAACTGATTAGAACCGGTGCTGTCAGAACCAATTACCATAATAATATGTAATACATTAATAACCTTCAAATTTTTAATAGCTTCAGCATAGTTTTACATAGTAGCGGAACTCAATAATTGTTTTGAATGACGTCGAAATGGTCAATTCTTCATATTTTTGCAGGTAACTGACCCAAACTGAAAGTCGCACAAAATTTTTATTTATTTTTTAATTATTTTAAGTACTTTGCTATTTGTGTATTAAGAGCGCAAAGTGGGACATTGTCGATGCAATGCGAAAATGTCCATTTGCGCTCGAAACACACTCCAGATTTTTTTCTACAGTCGCCACAATGGAGTCATCCACTATAATAAATTTTACATAGCAGGACATTTTGTTAGATTATGTAATGTACCAACAGAGCAATCATATGTCAGATTGACTTGTGAAGGTAATAAACGTGTAGGTAACGTTATCGAGCGTTTTTTCTTAAAATGCCTACAACTTTTCAAAAAATGAAGCATTTTTTTCTAAATTTTTGAATTTAAATATGCATTTTTTAAATAATATTCAATTTAAAAGAAAAAATAACTAATTTATTACATAATTTCAAAAATAATAAAAATTGATGTCACATTTAAAGTCAGACAAATTAATAATTCACAATATAAATATAAAAAAAATTCTCAAAATAAATATTTTGTTGATAGGCCATTTTGCTTCCGCATAGTCTCAAGTCTCTTTGACATTGATTCCACAAGATTGAGCTCCATTTTTGCCACATTCTTTCTCTAAGTCACTTTTCAGGGTTTCTTTATTAGAACTCCCCAATACATTCCACAAATACTCAACAGTATTTAAATTTCGGGACTATCCAGTAGTTTTTTGCACTTTTCAGCAATTTTAGCGAAGGAACCCTTTGCCACCATGTTTATTTATTTGAATAAAATATAAAACGATTCTAAATAGGTTATTTTAGTTTGTAATATTTAAAAAATTTGTAAATTCGTCATTTTATCTACTTATTTCTCGATTTAAGTAAATAAAATAAATGAAAAATATCAAAATTTCACAAAGTTGAAATATTTAAACTAAAACTTCTAAAATAAGTTTGTATTTCTCTATGAATAATAATAACTGCCGACAAAATTTAAAAACTAGTTCAGTAATTAAACTCCTCTCCATTGTATAATAATGTAATATATAATGTATTTTATTAAACAATCGATAATTCTAGTTCAATTTGCTACTTATAATTTGAAATTCACAAAACATTACTAAATCGGCTGCATAAACCGAAATTGAAATTTCATCATAACCAAAATGTACATTTACAATCGATGTAATTTAAAGACTTATGTAATAAACATTCAAATATGAATAGACATAACCTTACTTTATTGTGAACAATATTAACATCAAACTAATTACTATATTAGAATATATCATCAATTATATTAATTGAAATATATAATTAAATAAATAAGTTCAATGGACGGAAAATATAATCTAATAAGACATAAAGTTCAGTAATGATTAATATCTACCTCAAAACAAATTAAAAGTCCGTTGAATGAAAAATGAAAATAATATTGATATTATTAGGCTGATGTTACCTAAAAGATGTTTTTCGTTTGGTCAAAATCCGGTTAGATGAACGGCTCACTCAAAACGAAAACAGGAAAATAACATCATTTGTCATCATCAAGTTTCCATTCTCATACAAGGCTTTGATTGAGTCTAATTTCATTTATGCTACTGACCTTTCTTCCAGCATCCGGACATTAGGGCACGTATCACGCTTCAACCCTACTATATCATGGCTATATAGACAGATACATGCCTCACAAAAATGTATTGATAGCACACGAGTTAAACTCTTAATACATTCAACAAAAATATGCTTTTATATTATGTATTAAATAATATTTTTGGTTGTAAATAAAGAATTTTTAGAAATCCGAAATGTTTGAATGTTTATAAACTATTATGATTATAATATTATATGTGTATGTTATGTTTCAATGAATCGGTTTATACTTATACTAACCGGTATTATTAAAGCTTTAAAAAACAGCGAAATTTTTTTAAGTATAAATTAAAAATCCAATCATTTGAAATTTTTTAATATATTATTGCACGTATATCTATTATTATTAAAAAAAATTTTGAAGCAAAAATATTAATATTTGGAGCCGTGGTAGCCTTCGGCATCAGACACCTCCAAAAAAGTCACCTCTATGGATGCCAGTCGTGATCAGTTCTTAAAGAAGGTAGAACAAAATCGTTCAAATTTCCTTAAACTATATTAGATTAGCTATCATGAAGCATACGATTTTTTGATAAGTCGAAAAATTGCAAAAATGGTGGCAATTTGAAAAAAATGCTATAAATTTGTTTAGAAAAAATCGAAAAATTAAAATATTAGAAAAAAAAACTATGCTTCACGATAAAAAAATTGTTTTAAGCATTACCTATGAAGATTAAAGTGATTTCATTAAATGAATCCAGAGAAAAAGTGGCACCCAATTTGAAAAATGAGGTTTCGAGAAAAATGCGTTTAAAGTTTTCGGTACTGTA
Organism: Pogonus chalceus; assembly: GCA_002278615.1. NCBI lineage: Eukaryota > Metazoa > Arthropoda > Insecta > Coleoptera > Carabidae > Pogonus > Pogonus chalceus. Next base: position 19,321 of record NEEE01006200.1, on the reverse strand, counting down.
GTTAATGTATTGTACGGCCTCCACAATTTTTCTTGAATCTTTGCAATGACTTCAAATATCAATAAACCCTTTTATAGGGTCATTCTAAATAGTACAAGGAATAGATTTTTGTAAAAAAATTGATTTTTTGAAACCTTTAGGGTGGAGTCTCTCCTTAATATAAAACAAAATAAAAAGGTTCAAAATAATAATTTATCACATATCTTCGGTAAATGTAAAATACAACTGTTTATTTGGTTGCAATTGGTCTGCTTTAGAAATTAACATGGTATTTTTTAATGAACTTCCAATATTTTTAACTCTTATAAATATTAATTTGTTTTAACTTTTAAATACGCACTTATGTACATTTTTTAAATTATTTTTAAGTAGATTATTACTTATAACTCGGTCATTTGAAAAAATATTAGTAAAAGTATGTAAAAAAAGGAAGTCTATTTCACCACCTAAAAAAGTTTTTTAATGAAGAATAGCATATTTGAACCACAATAAAATCGGCGGTAATCAGCCGGGATACCTCTTTAGTAATCATATTTAATTTATAATTAATCATATTATTCAAAATATTAATTTGCAATGAGGTTATAATTGGAACAGAATTTCTCCTTTTCCATTACACTTTAATACTTCTTAATCAATCATCCTCAAATGCACTGTTTGAGATTTTAAAAATATGTTAAAGTAATAGAAATTGCGCATTTCAAAATAACATTAATAATAAAATTAATGGAATCTGCTATTCTCGATGAAACATTACGAATAAGATAGATAAACAACAGTCGCTTTGTTTCACAAATAATTAAATGAATTTGATCTTTATTGCATTTTTGGCTTTTAGGCAATCATCAGAAAACACAATATGTACAAAATTCTTGCTTCTATTTATATAATTCTATAATGATCAAGAAAGTACTTCTACTACACATTCCAAGAAAGGTGAAAAAATAAGTTCCATCTGTTCATACATTAGATTTACACCCTTGTGAACCGCTTTTTTGATCTCGTAAGATTCCAGAATTATATAAATAGAAGCATAACTTTGTACATACTGTATCTTTTAATGATGGCCTAACAGCCGAAATTGCAATAAAGATCAAATTCTGTTTTTCCCGAAGACTGTTATATGACAAGAAGTTTAAAGACAACAAAGCAGTCAAAAGTATGGTATAATTTTTCACGAAATTTCTAATACTGCTTAAAAAACTTTTCAATTAAAATATAAAATTATTTTTAATAAGGTAAACATATTTCAAAATACCATATAAACATTATTATTCAGATTTCATATTTAACAAAAATACATGTTCATATTTTTTATAAAACTCTGTGAAATGTTTAATTAAAGGTGACATTTTGACGAAACAAAATCCTTCTAATGAACGAATAACTAGATTTATTTGAGTCAAAGTTAACTTGAAATGTTGCCTTTGATTAAATAATACATACAAGCTAATCAAAAATTCATATTTAATTTTATATTTTCAACAAAATTACTACGTTTGTTGATTTGTTATCCTAATAATATATATTTAGATTATTAATAATAAATCAAAGA
>NEEE01006297.1:12476-28903 GCA_002278615.1 Pogonus chalceus | reverse complement strand
GTACGGATGAGTATTCAGGGTGCAAGTGACAGGATGAAAGACCGCTATGACATTAGGGCAGAAAAAGGAGGCTACCAACCCGGAAACTTTGTATGGCTTTACAATCCGCAACGACGTCGCGGCTTGTCACCAAAGCTACAAAGGAATTGGGAAGGACCATACGAAGTCATAAAAAGGATAAATGACATAATATACCGAATAAAGAAAATGCCTAATGGGAAGCATAAGGTAGTTCATTTTAATCGGTTAGCTCCTTATACGGGTAACAACGAAGTGCAACCGGATCGCTATAAGACATCAGTGCGACAGATGGTGGCCCAGGAGCCAAATTTTGAAAACTTCATGGCTGTTCATTCCACTGGGCACAAGGCAAGGTACGGCGTGACAAGAGAAGAACATCAAGATCTCTTTACGGTACCGACTGAGTATTCACTGGGCCATTGTGTAGCAGAAGACTTAAGAATGACTAGAGGAATCGCTTCTGTATTTAAAAGGAAATATGGACGATTACAAGAACTGGTAAGACAGGATCCGTCTGTTGGTAAAACGCTGCAACTCTGTGATAACACGACCGATCACACACGGTACTTATATTATTTGGTGACCAAATCACAATCATATGGCAAACCGTCATATCGAATTCTATGGGACTCGCTTTGCGACTTAAGGTACCACTTACTAGAGAACGGCATCATGAAACTGTCAGTACCAAAAATTGGCTGCGGATTGGATGGTTTAGCTTGGAGAATTGTTAGTAACATGTTGGAGATTCTTTTCTGGTATACCGGAATCGAAATTCTTTTTTGCAGCTTCAACCCCTACAAGCAGGCAAAGTTGGGGCCGACTGTCGATTGTCACTTCTACAAAACTTCTGGATGCACCAAAGGAGATGCCTACCGGTTTCGTCATGGACTGTTTCGGGATGAAACAGCCTTAAGGAGTAGGCAGTGCAACGAATGTGCCGCCACTGATGACAGACTTTGGTGCGAACGATAAATAAAAGCGTGTTTATCTGACTACAATTTACTGGAATACAATTGAAAATACTAGAATAAACTAGAGTAATGTCGGTCGACTATATAAAAGGAAATCATCCGTAGCAAGCAGTTGAAAATGAAAAGTACACGAGTTAGTAAGAAATAAATAGTGAGCGGAGTTGAATATAAATAGTGAAAATAAAAATATCGGCCAAGTTAGTGACTGTGTACATAAATTACTGTTGTTCGTTTTATTACTATTTTATTGTTATTATTTTATTATTTACTTATTTTTATATTTTCTACTAATTAATGAACTATATTTATAAGCATTTATTGTCTTCATATTATTTATCTTCGTTATAATAAATAACCGTTAAAATATTCTATATTATTATGCGATATGCTAACAATACATAATTAAACAAAATGTTACTACTTATATAACTATTTAGATTTTTTATCTTAAAAGAGCACGTGTAGAGAAAATATCAAAAGGTTAATTTGTGTTTCATTTTAATACGAGTTTATTTTTCTTTTTTTATAATATTTCATAATTTTTACAACATGTTTTTTTATTTTAAAAATGTTTATATAATTATTATTGGATTTATGACATAAAAATTATTTTAGATAAATATAATTCTGGTGCACGCGCGATCATTCTAAGACTAATATTTGATATTTGCAACTAATTTTATAATTGCTGTTAAATAGTTTTTTAATTTCTATATACAGATAATTTACTTATTGCTATATGTTATTTAATAGATGAATTAATTACTTTCAATTAAGATTATTTATCCTGTTTATTAAAAAAAAAAAACATAGTCAAAATTGTTAACCTGGTTTTTATACAAAATATTTTAAAATGTTGACTTTAGACATCAAATATGGATTATGGTGCATAATGTATATGAGATGAAACAAATTTTGTGAAAACGAACAATTAATTTGAATTAAAATTGAAAAAGAAATAATGAACTATTTCTATTTAATTTCAGATGCTGAAACCTGTTCTACTAAATTTCAACTTTTAACAGTTTTCAATACACTTTACAAAATAAATAAACAATTGATTGCCTTAAAGTACCTACTTACTTTCTGAGCCTGAATCGTCTATTACGAATATTTTTTTATTTCANGTTGAATATAAATAGTGAAAATAAATATATCGGCCAAGTTAGTGACTGTGTACATAAATTACTGTTGTTCGTTTTATTACTATTTTATTGTTATTATTTTATTATTTACTTATTTTTATATTTTCTACTAATTAATGAACTATATTTATAAGCATTTATTGTCTTCATATTATTTATCTTCGTTATAATAAATAACCGTTAAAATATTCTATATTATTATGCGATATGCTAACAATACATAATTAAACAAAATGTTACTACTTATATAACTATTTAGATTTTTTATCTTAAAAGAGCACGTGTAGAGAAAATATCAAAAGGTTAATTTGTGTTTCATTTTAATACGAGTTTATTTTTCTTTTTTTATAATATTTCATAATTTTTACAACATGTTTTTTTATTTTAAAAATGTTTATATAATTATTATTGGATTTATGACATAAAAATTATTTTAGATAAATATAATTCTGGTGCACGCGCGATCATTCTAAGACTAATATTTGATATTTGCAACTAATTTTATAATTGCTGTTAAATAGTTTTTTAATTTCTATATACAGATAATTTACTTATTGCTATATGTTATTTAATAGATGAATTAATTACTTTCAATTAAGATTATTTATCCTGTTTATTAAAAAAAAAAAACATAGTCAAAATTGTTAACCTGGTTTTTATACAAAATATTTTAAAATGTTGACTTTAGACATCAAATATGGATTATGGTGCATAATGTATATGAGATGAAACAAATTTTGTGAAAACGAACAATTAATTTGAATTAAAATTGAAAAAGAAATAATGAACTATTTCTATTTAATTTCAGATGCTGAAACCTGTTCTACTAAATTTCAACTTTTAACAGTTTTCAATACACTTTACAAAATAAATAAACAATTGATTGCCTTAAAGTACCTACTTACTTTCTGAGCCTGAATCGTCTATTACGAATATTTTTTTATTTCAATTTAAATTAGTAATAAAGATGGTTGGGAATGACAAGGGTTTTGAAATCAAATCAAATACAATATAATGCCTTGATTCATTCACTAAGAAATAAAAAAGATCTGCTTAGAATTTTTATCGTTTAAGAGTTAAAACATATTAAGCATTATATTTTATTACAGATCTTAAAATTATGCACTGGATTAGAATAAATAATGAATATTTGGTTTTTGCTTCATAATTTAAAATATTACTATCTAATTTTCAGAAGAATGAACTATGTGTAGCTAGATTAAATTGGTTTGCTTTTTTAAATGCACTGTAGCAACAATGTTTTTGATTCTATTTAATGCACAAATTTAATTCTCTATAATATCAAATAAATTAAATGAGTACTCATGTTCTATTTGCTGCAAAATTTTAGCATATGAATGCAATAACGTTGCCAAATTTTCTAAGAAATTTCATGCACTTTTATTAAGGACTCTAAACAAAAAATCAAAATAAATATTCTTATTATAAAATTGGCTCTATAATTAGTGGAACATTACATTAGAATTCTTAAAAACACTATTGTATTTCTATTAAGATTTTATGCCAGTGTTAAGTGATAATGGAAATATTTAAACATCATCATTTTTAGATTTGTTTTCTTAATGAAAGTTAGTATTTGGTACACTAAGATGCCTATAATTTATTTTAATCACAACAAGATAATTTCTCATTTTTTTGCTTTTGTAAGATTGTTTGTATCATATTGCTTTGTAAATTACAAGTTCTTCATGTTAGAATTAAATTTTACGATCATAGTAAATTTTTTCTCTGTACATACTCTAGGAGAAAGTCTTTAGTTTGTATAATTTTGATCAAGAAATTAAACAAAATATATAGTTGGGTTATATCTCTGTATTTTTTTTTTTTTTTGAGAAAGTTAACTGCTGAGTACTTGTACAAATCTACAACAAAAATTAAATAAGAGTTTTTATCTTCCAAATTAAAAATATTGAATGAAAATTGCATAATTCTATGTATGGAAGATAAAACGTTTGCCTCTATTTTTTTCTACAAAAAACATTTTAACCAAATATAGTAGAAAATATAAGTTTGTAGAGATTAATCGAGATTCTACAAACTCATTATTTTTAGTATCGCGATAATATATCTGCCACGTTGTATTTACTTCTAACGTTAACTACTTAGTTTGACATTTGCAACATTTGTTAATTTTTTGTTGTCGATTTCACAAGAACTTTCAGTATCTTTAAATATGATTTTTTCATCTTTGAGCAAATGTTTTATATGACCATACAAATGTTTTCTTTATAATTCTGTTTTAAATGAACACTCTATGTTAATATATGTTGATTTTTGCTTTATTGTTGTGAGCATAATTTACCGCACTTGGTGCAGTAAACATTTATACTTGTGACCCTTATTATTTTAAAAACTAATTTAGTCATATGAACCGTAGTGTTTAAGAATCCAGCTGCTGTCTAATAAAACAAAATGGTTCTCTATTATTACTGTAGACAATTACATCCGGTAAAACTCATACATTGCTTGTATTAATACTTCATTTATTTGGTACAATATAAGCAAAAAATTGTTCACGGCATTTCTTCAGAAATTAAAAGTCTTCTAAAACATCTAGTACTAATTTTATATAATCAATTCATTTTTATATCCGCACCATTGATGTTTTCCGTTCGGTTTCTAAGGAGGATATCTATTAATTAAATCATGTCTAACTGGGACCAGTAGGATTATATTTCTGCAACTGCGGTATAATATTTTCTTATACTGGCTTGTTTTTTTTTCCGGTTTTTTACTTAAGCAAAGATTTAAAAAAAAAATCGTTTTTCTGTTCTTTTAAAAGCTCATAAATCCAATAATGATATTCAAATACTGATGTTCTAACAACTATACAAAGTCTATATTTTAGATAGCAATAATCCTTGCAATCCTTGTTGCATTATGCTCTGGACAATACCTGAGCAATTTTGCTAATTGATGCTAGATAGATGTTTAATAAAAAAAATTGTATTTTTGAAATTGATTTATTTATTCGCAATTCAAATTTTTATAGTTATGATATATTTACTTTCCAATAGCCAGAAGCGTTTTATTTGCAGAGAATTAGTATTTTTATGTTAAAACCCTTACATATCTACCTTGAATCTTGCATACGGTGCCACCAATTCTACCATTCGTATTCAGCACAAAATCTTTCTTAGATAATAGTTAACTTGATACTTGTACTACATTATGCTTGTACTATACGGAAACACAGTTTGGCTTCCTCAGTTTAATTTTGTTAAAGACTTTAATATTTTGGCCAATTCATAAACCTAAACGTATAGAGACTTAAAAATAAGCAAAAACACAAAGGGTTTCGAATATCATATTTTTCTCAATCATTGAGTAGTCACACATAGCTTTTATTTTATATTTACCAACATAGCTAAAAACAAAATTGTTCTTTTGAAATAGGTAACGTTTTCAACAAAATGAGATAAATTCCTTTAAATCCATTATTTGTTCTTCAAATAGTTTCCCAACAACATTTTGATCGCCGCGGAATGCCAAAAAAAAAAAAAATTCCAAGGAAGCAAATTGCCATATTTTTGTACCAGAACAAAAACTGTTACCCCTTGTTTTTTGTGTTATTAGTATAAATATCTAACATGTTAAATCTTTGACAAGAATTGTTAATCTTCTTTGTCAAGTTTAAGATTAAACGATAATAAACGTAAAATTGTGCAAATCTGTTATTTGTTTCTACAAGTAATACTAGAGAGTCCCATTGAATGCTTTAAGATTTCATTAGTACTTTCTTTCATATATACTTTACAAAAGGTTAGGCTTCTTCTTGGTTTGTTGAAAATTATCTCAAGGTTTGTCAAATAAATTATTAGGAAATTTATTTTACATGAACATCCGACATTATATAAGATGGTTTTTCTTAGAGCTTCACAGATTTAATTATTCCGAACATTGATAACAATTTTGCATTGTTTATCTACGTATGATAAAAATAGAATACAAATGATTCACAATTTAAATTGAAAATGATTTTTTGGATTTGATTAATGTTTATTTAATGACAACTTTATTTTCATCGTTCCTAGATTTAAACATAAAAACGTTTTCTCTGAAGAACTATCTTAAGGAAGAGTTTTGCTCTCAATATGATTATTTTGTCTCAAGAAGTGATACAGTTTATTCGTTATTAGCAATATTCTTCTTTTTATCAGTTCAAATTAAAATAATGTTTTGTCATGATGTCAATGCTAATAATAAATTCATTTTGAAATATGTGCACCAGTTTTAGAAGTTTAAAGCAAGTGTTTCCAAATAAAATGTCCAAATCTACTTTTCCAAATGTATAAGCTTGTTCTCTCGTAACTTTGCTTAATTGCTGAATAGTAAATAATATCCAAATCTGGTCATTGTTCCGCCATGTACGGTTTTATAAATAAATTCTTCATGCCTGTTTGCACCAATGATTTTATATAAACTTTTTCTTATACAGGTATCTTAGAGTCTTTAAATCTGATGGTGAAGAGTTATTTTGGATTGGTTAAAAGTTACTTGTTTGACCCTTTACATTTTTACGTTTAGTCAAAAGTTTTCTGAATTAAATATTGTCAAAAACTTTGTATGAGTCTCTGAGTACTGAGAATTTTTAGTACATTATAAGAGGTTACATCGACTTCCATTTATTATAAAGTTAATTTCTTTTCTTTTCAGTGTTTTGAAGATATTGTTTGTTACGCTATGCAATGAGTTGCATTTGCTGCGTATTTTTGTATTACCGAGTTTTTTTATTTTTTAATATTTCAATTTTTTATAATTATTTTTTTTTAATTAATATTTCTCCTTTCAAATTTTTAAATTTTTTTTCCAATATAATAAAATGTTCTGTTTGTTTGCCTTTTGAAGATTTAGAATTTTTAAATTAACATTTTCTAAATTGTTAGTATTATTATATGATTTCTCATAAGTTTCTATTAATATTTTATTTAATATCTCTTAAAATTTCCAAATATTAAAGAAACTGTTTTAAATATTACCCATCCTTGGTTGTCCATCTGAACTTACTCTTACGAAAGTTAGCCTAAATAATCTGTAATTTAATACAATTTAAATAAAAATGATACATAATTTTCACTAGCTTTTTCTGTTTCAACTACCTAAGTAAATCTTTAAAATCACATGTTATTGTTAGATAAAATCACAATTTGAAGGAAATTTTATTATTGTTTCTGATCAGTCAGATATAACAGTGCATTAGGTAAGAATAATATTTTAAATTGCTTTAAAATTAGTATAATTGGTTTGAATTATTAGCTAGACTTTTTTATCATGTTCAAATTGTTTGAAATTTAGGTCAATTCTGATAACTTGATATTGGGGATTTCTAAGTCCATTTTAGTTCTAATTATTTACTAAAAATATTTCAAATTATACTTTTTTTAAGTTTATCTTTTAATTTCTATAATTTTCAAAATTTTAAATTTTTATTTTATAAGATAAAGTAAATATTTAGACCTCTTTTTTAAGCGTCTATGATTATATTTCATAATTTTAGAAATACATCTAAAAAATTTAAAGTAAATAGTCTTTACTTCAAACCGAATATTATTGATTTAAATAGATCAAAATTGTAGTTTTTAATATTTAAATCAAACAAATACTTTAAATTATAGGCAACAACTATTAAAAGAATTTTGATCATATTATCTTACGATTTGCTAGATAACATGAAATTTATAAGTATAAAAATTATATTAAAATCTGTACAAATATACATTATTAATGGATGGCAAACTTATCACATTTAATATTTTCTTTAGGTATTTTGCCGGATTTCCAAGAAAAAAAAACAAGTTAATAAAAAAATGAATAGCAAAACAAAAACAAAAAAAAAAGTCTCTTGTAGAATATTTTGGTTTGAAAAAAATTACAATATTTTTCGAAAACTTTTATGATAAATTTCTTGAAAAACTGTTTATAAAAATCATTTAATAATTAATTTAGAAGCTTTATTCCAAGTAAAATGCTTTAGATATAATGATAGTTATATATTAATTAATTAAACAATAAATAAGGAAACTACCGTTACATTATCATCATAGCTTTTTATGTATGTAATTAGAAACTTAACATTATTTTTTTTTTATTTCATTAATATTTTAAAATACCAAAGAGAGCAAATGATTACTAAAAATTTTAGTTTAGAAAAATTCCTCTTAAAAACCATAAATCATGTTAATATGAAAACTTAAATCTTAAATAACTTTGTAAAGCATAAAACATATAAGACACTTTTGTTAAAAAAATTTTAATCGCTAGAATACAACAGCAAATGAAATATTGTTAATTTGTATGAAGATTAATTGCGTTTTTTTAGTAATTTTATTTTATCTTGATTATTTGTTACGTAAAAATGTGTTTTGAGAATAACAAATGAATTATTTATTGTAAAAACAGATTCAACCATAAATTTTTCCCAAGGTATATCCGGAACTTTTGATGCATCAAAAATGTAATCTTTAATATAATAAAAACCCTAAAATAAAAAAAAAATTTAAGACCCCATAAAAATATTTTTTCAAAAAAGATATATGATTTGTAGAAAAGTTTTTAATTTCAGATGGCTTTTTAATAAATTTATGAATATTTTAGTTTTTTTAAATAATAAATCATATAAAACATATCTTGTAGGACTAATATTAGCTGTTAACTAATTATTTAATATCCAATTATAAAGCTTAAAATTCAACAATTTTTTTCATCATAATTAAAATCAAAGTTTATTAAAATTGCAGTTTATTTAACAAAATAGCATTATTTATGATAGTTTTAAGTCTTACAGGCTTTAGTGGACAGTTTTTAGGAAAATTTCCATATTTTTGAAGGCTGGATTGAACCCATTGATATTCGGCGTTCATAAAATCACAAATATTTTTTCGAAATCGCACTGGAACCCTTCGAAATTCATTACTATAAAAAGCGTATCCCTGAATGTCCATCTATAATCGTTTAAGTATATAAATAGGAAATAATAAAAATATAAAAATATTGTTTATAGAAAATAAACTATATAAGTAAGTAAATAGAAAAACTGATCAAAAAATTCTCAATTTAAAAAAAAAATCAGTTACAGTATTAAAGAAGAATCAGCTGTTATTTTTGAATAGTTTTTTTCCGAGCTTATTCAATTTGCCATAAATACTTTTTTAACTAAACAATTCAAAATATTTAATCAATATAAATTTTACAAGAGACAGTTAAGAATTTAACAAGAATTTTTCAATAAAAATAAATATGGGCTTGGGAGTTTATTACAAATTTTGAGTAATATTTAGGCCTAAATTTTATAGAAAAAAAACATAAATTTATTTTATCCTGTACCTGAAAAATTTCTTACTATCGTTAACTAAATAAAATTTATGAAAAATACATTACAATTTAATGGTAAGCAACATTTTTGTAATTAACTTAAAGTTATCAATTTAAAAGTTAGAAATATAAGCAAATTCGGAATAGTCCATATTATGTGGAATTAAAAATAACAATTTACTGCAGTCTTGACAACTGTGCATCAAACATAATCGCTTTTAATTAATTTACCTTTCTATCATCTTACTCAAAAATATAATATGCTGCAACTGGCTATTGAAGTCGAAACATAATAAACTTAAATGATAGCTTAGTAATGAAAATTTACTCAATTTTCCTATTATTGTTTAATATATAAAAAAAATTATATTATTATAAGCAAAATGCGACAGGCGCTAACTATACCTGCCAAAGATTTACATTGAATTTAAAAAGCATCAAAACACTGTATCTTAAAAAGAAAACCACTTTATATTATTAAGTAAAAATTTTAATACATCTGCATATGTAAAATTTAAAAATAATTAAACATTGAGTTCAATATTTTTTTTTAACTTACAACAACTACCAAATAAAGCAGTTATAAAAAAATACAAAACAAAAACGTAACATTTGAACTGCAATAAAATATGTGAAACCGATATTTATTTACATTATTAATACGATATTATTAAATAAACTACTAAATTAGAAAATAAAAACAAGCAGCATTAAATTATAAAAACTTACTATCATTTGATCATTTTGATTAGTGTATAAAGTCACATTGGATGACACTGCAAAAGTAGTTTTGCTGAATTTATAAATTTTTGTACTAACATCTAAATAATTTTTATCCATTTTTATATACTCCACACGATCAATAGTCATTATACTTGTACCCATCTAAAAATTGAAATTATTTATTTAAGTATTAGAATAAGAAATAATATTTTTTATATAAAACCGTACGAACTGCAAACTCAGATTTCGTAAAATAAAGCAATATATGAAATATTAGACAGAAGAATTGCTTATACGAATACATTTTTTTTNTATATATATATATATAAATCTACGCAATTTATATTTTCTAAAAAGTTAAACAAAAGTTACTCTATAAAATAAATTTGTAAGAAACAATGATGAAAACGTTTCCCGTATAGTTTCCTTTTGTATGTTGTCAATGTAGTTGCTTACTGTGGCAGTTTATTTATAAGCAAATGTTTAGGTATTTTAAATTCTTATTTTAGTCATGTAATGTTCTGGTGAGCTATTCGGGTTTTGCTGTCCGTAATCGGCCTAATTTTAGGAGCAAACAATATTTGTCACCTTAATACCAGATTTACATTTGTACATACATATATAAGTTGTAGATTTCTGAGATAATATGGTACCATCATTGTTTTTTACTTTTTTTTGCAAAAAATTGAAGTCTTTGGACCATTGATTTAAGAAACTTTAAATGTCGATATTTTAACAATCTGCTAAAGATAATATAAATTAGATTTTGTTTTTTATATTAATATTACTTTCTAGCCACAAAACAATTTTCTTTTCTTTTATGTATAAAAGTTATTAGTAACTTTTTTTGTTTTTGTTTGTGACCAGTTGCAATGATTTTTATTTTATCATGTTTCATCTGTTTCCTTACTTTCCATATTACTTTTTACCAAGGCCACATTTTCACGAAATTCTGGTAATAAGGTCAGCTAGACGACTCTAGTAAATAACATTTTTGTAATGGTTGTTGTATTTTCTTACAAATTAATTCTAAGACTGTGAAATTTTTTAGTAAACTTTGTTATTTATTAATAGTAGACATGTGTTTCGCATAATTTTTTCTTGTTTGATTACAGACTATTAAGATTTGCATTATGCTAGGGCTACGTTTATTAGTTAGTAAGATAACTATTGTAAATTGTGTTTTTTTTTTTGTATTAATGTAAAAATTTTTATGTAAGTAAACGCAACCATTTAATTGTGAGAGTAAAATTTTATGTTAAATTTTGCATGTAATTTTTTTCGAGTTTAAACTATAATATTCAGTGCATTCCTACCTATTAAGCAATTTTTTGATTTTTGTTTAATTTTTGTTAATCTTTGTAGGTTGTTAGTTTTAACATTATATGTTATTGAAAATATTATATTTATATATATATATATATATATATATATATTTAAATTTTTGTAGGATTATATGTGTTTCTGTTTGTAGAGTTCATACTTATAATCAACCAATATTTACATATATGATAGTGCAGTCAAAGTATAATAAAGCGTAAGGCCTTGGCAAATATGTAATATAAAAATTTTAAGTCAAAGATATTTTTCTTGAACTGTTTTTTTTTTTTTAAATGTAGTTATTTATTTCGACTCGAATCTAAATAAAAATGAAAAATTATCTATTAAGCTATTAAGTTACGTTTTCATTTTGAGCCAAGGCTAGACGATTTGTTCTTATATTATATTCATTAAATAAATGTTACCAAATGATTTAATGGCCCGAATCAGCGCCAAATAGATTGCATGGAACTTAAATTTTAATGTTTATACATGATCTTTGATCAGGATTATGTAAAAGAATTAGTAATTTATCATTAAATGAGCTTCAAATTTCTAAGTGCACTATTGTGCGAATAATTAAAAAGAGGTAATTTTTTTCAAAATTTATTACAAGCAGTAGCCAAATTTTATGTAGTAATAAGTTGTTACAACTCAGCTCTTTTCTGGATAAATACGGGTTGTTAAAGTTAGACGTTAGTACCTATTAATTTTGTCAAAATTTTTCATAAAATACGTACATAAGCTTAATTTACATGCTGAATTTTAGGTCACGTTAGCTATACTACAACAGAGTTTTGTATCTTATTTGCGCGATGTATAATAAACAAAATGCTTCATTGTTGAATTAAATATTTTAAAGTTGAGCTAATAGTCTAAAATCAAAAAATTATAAATCAACTGGAAAATTGAGTTCAAGCCTTTTCAGTTTTGTAATTTATTTGCTTTGCCACCAAAACAGCTCATATTGATTTAGTATTTTAACTAATAACTGATTAGTTTTTAGCAGCTTTACGTCGTCTTATAGCTCGTCGAACTCAACATTAGGAAATTATTTATTTAATAAAGGTAATAACTAGCATTTAAAACTCCTAAAATTGCTTCATCTAAGTGGATTGTTAAAATTTATTATTAAATTCATTAAGAAAAATATAAAGAGAACTGTAGATGATTAGTTCAACTTAAGGCATAATTAAATTCAGGACCTTTAATACCGTTAAGTAATCCGAATGGTCTAGAAATTCTTGCATCTGGTCACTCCTTGATTCAACAACCACAAATATAATTTTTTGAGCAAGATTTACAACTTGTGCCAATACACAGGCTTAAAAATTGCAGATATTGGATAAAATTAAAACTCATTCTTGAAATGTTTTAGTCGGGAATACTAAGTGTAGCTACAAGCAGGGTCCATATGGCGCATGAAAGTCAGATCAACTAGCCCAATCATGCTAGATGAAGTATTGCTCGTTCTGGTAAAGGAAAATATTCAACCCTTGAACTGGAACATGGCACTCATCTTAGAAAAAATGGCGTTATACATGTAATGACTGTGCACGAAAATCAAAAATTTTTAAAAATTCACTTAAATAATTATTCATCTATCCAACCGATAAGAGCAAATAGTAAATAATTGTGCAAGTGCTCCAAAAGAAGCATTTTAAATTTCACGTTCTAATTTAGCATTGTTAAATTATGCATATAAATTATTTTATTTAATCGTTTATCTCCTTCAAGGAGAAAGTATGTTGCATATTTATCCTTAAATTTTATTCTTTGAGGCCCAACATACTCCTACCTTCTTTTTTAGACTTACATAAGTCAACAATCATCAGAGATAATGCTAAATTCAACAAATCAAGACAAATCTGTATTAACCATTGCAATCAATAAACCAAAAGTTATAATGGAACCTAACATTATTAAGATACAAAACTTTGAGTATACAACCCACGGAAATAACCATTTAGCATCAATCTACTTCGTACGTTTTAGCTTGAAAGTTGATATATTTAATGCTGATTACTGATTTTTTTTTTTTTTTGTAAGTTCAGCATTTCTTGACAATTTTAACTGTTTTTGCATTTCGTTTTCAACTGCACTTTACAGACAGTTAGATGTTACTTAATGTTTGCAGTTTTAATTCCATAATAAAGGCAGCAATAGCTTTAAATTACGCTGATTCTGCTCTTTTTTTTTATTGGTTGAACATATTTTACATTATGTGCTTATATCCTTTTTTATAATTATATTTATTGTTAAGTTAATTCTTAGTGCTTCTAACTGCTGGTTCACAGTTAAAACCTGGTAATACAAACGTGTGTGCTTAGCTTGTTTTTTCTTTATAAGAATAATCAGTAAAATAGGCTTTTCATACTTACATTAATACTTTTATCTAAAAAGTTAGTTAAGCCTGCAGTATTTGGTTGTTGCTTTATATTTGGTTTCATTTCCAATTAGTGCAAATGCCTTTACTACTCAAACAATATTGGTTTATGTTTTAATTCATGAAATAAATCATCTTAAAAATGTGAATATAATAGTAGTGAAAATTTTTCATATCAGTTAAATAAATATATTTAGAAACATTTAAAATTTAAAATAAATAAATTGTTAAACTTAACCCAACAGAGATATAAAATACTAATTAATAAAAAGCGCGGTGATTCTTATGCTTCTAAAAAATCCAAAATATCCGATTTTTATCATTTATTATTTCAGTACTAGCCAGATGACAAAGTTTAAAAAAATTGTATGTACCATTTATAGCAATTTAAAAATGTGTGTGAGTCAAAATATTTTTATTAATTATAAAACAGATCTGCCACGTTTCTTGTATCATAATAGCTATTTGTATATTAAGAGCGCAAAGTGGTACATTGTCGATTGAGAGGTTGTTGCTGCGCTCCTACGTCGCGCGGCATTCTCTCGAAATCGACAAAGTCCATTTGCGCTCGAAACACACACAAGAGTTTTTCTACGGTCGCCACAATGGATTCATCCACCATAACAAAAAATAATAAATTTTACATAGCAGGACATGTGTCAGATTGACTTGTGAAAGTAATATATGTGTAGGTGACGTTAGCGAGCGTAATATTTTGCGTTGACAAAAGAGAGCGCAAATACTTACTTTGTAAAGTGACTGTAGAAAAAGGAAAAAACCATACTCTGTGAATTACCAGAAGTGGAAGTATTTTACAAAGTGTGTCGCATTAACTATTTACAAAGATGTGTTAAATTATTTGTTAGTCACTGATTTTTTTTATGTATATTGTTTTCATAATTGCCATTATTTGCAGGTTTATTGTGTTATGATATCTTACTAATTTATTAATGTGTCTGGCTAAAACTGCCCAGATATTATAATTAAACTTATGATTGCCGCAATTTTAGTTGTTTTGGCTATTTGCATGCACTGTATCAGTATATTTTAGTCCTTTGTTCAGCTATTTCTTATGTTATTTTTATGACTGATGGGACGGTAATTACTATACCAGTTATGTAAGCAGGTATTCTTTTGTCCGTAATTATAGGTTAATCAAATAATAGTGTTATCAGCTGATTTTTACATACTGTTTTATTTTCCGGCTGATTTTTGTACTATTATGAGTCTTGTGTTGCATGTATAATACATAGTTCATAATTATGTAGTATCCAAGTTTTGGATGCAGAATCGTACATGCAAATATTACATGCTCACTATTTTATTATACAATTTAGAAAAAGCCCTCATTTACTACAGTTGGCAGTGTAAGTAATTTTATATTCGATGTACTCATTAATTGGAGCTTCATAAGGGCCGGTTTTAAACTGACAGTTTTCTCTTTTATATAAAGTCAATGATTGTATTTGGCGGTGAAGTTATCTTGTCTTTGGTTTTTTTATCCATCTATTTTCTGCTGTAATAATTGGTGCTGTATGCTAGTTTTTATTATAATTTTTAGCATCTTAAATAATTGTTTTCGAGAGGGATAATTGACCTTTTTATTCTTGTCGGGTTTTGAAGCAACAATTTTGTTTACCTTGCATGATGGTGTTTTAATTTATGCAAACAATTATTTTTGCTGCAGTTATTAATTTTAGGTGCTTCAACATTAAGCTTTAAAACGTTATTGGTATGTAATTATATGATAATTTGTTTTGATTCTAGGATAAGCCTTGTACATCTTGCGCTCAGTTAAGATTGGAATGCAGTGACAAGATTAATTATATTATTGTAAGCTTTTAATAGATATGCATACGTAGAATTTAGTTCTGTAGCCTAGAACAAGTTAGTGTTTTAAGCAGCCCAAGAGTTTTCTTAATTTTTACGTTTCTCAACACATATGTAAACTCCTCCAGTCTTATCACTTTTTGTTTTAAATTACATTCTCTTGTATTCGTTTTAGTTATTGTGTATATTTTTTCAACATAAGTAAATCTTAAGTTGCAAAACACTCTAATTTGACTAGGTTTATTTACCTATGTATAGTAGCAATTTTTTCTTACATCATCTTAATCTTCAGAATATTGTGGCTAGTTTGCGTATATTTCATTAATAATGTATTAATATTGTGCTGCGATATATATAACGTATTTTAGATCTTTAAGCTTCACGTTATTTGTACTTTTGCGTATTTCTCCTAGAATATTGCTCTTTGTCGCAACCAATTGCTTTAGGTTTGCTCTAATTTTTTAGTTTAAGAAATGTGTTTGTATTTTTATAACGATTTTTTATGATAATGTGGGATTTTAATTGATATTTTATATTTCTAATACACATTTTCCAGTTTCCATGATGACTTCTAGCAGTACATTTTGTTTATTTTTCGGTAGCGCTCAGGTAGAATAATTTAACTGACTTAGTTTTAGTAAGTTTTTTGTCACACATATATATATATATATATATATATATATATATATATATATA
>NEEE01006297.1:0-12466 GCA_002278615.1 Pogonus chalceus | reverse complement strand
TAAAAAAAATATATATATATATATATATATATATATATATATATATATATATATATATATATATATGATTATTATTTTAATTTTCATAAATAGTATTATTTTCTTGCATTTCATTAATTTAATAAAATCTAAAATCCAATAGTTTTTGGACAAATAAACTGAACCTATTTTGCCTAACTGTTAATTATTCAAAAAAATTAACGCATCAATCAGGATAAGACTTGCAATCTTATAAATCAGATTTCATATTAGTCGGCATTGGTGATACAATTTGAAATTTTAGTATATATTTCTTTGAAGCAGAAACAAATTATTATGAAATTTTTGGTATTCATCACTAGAACAGATAGTAGCTTTATCACGTTGATAAAAGTTTATTCAAAAAATTTTCATACCTAAACTGTCATAATCTTATCTTATAAAACATTCTGTAAACTATTAAAAGTATTTTTTTTAAAAATAGGAATAAGTATATATTTGCTGTTTAGGATTTTGTATGTCTTTTAACAAAAATATTGGCGCATTTACGAAAGGTAAAACTAAATTCCGTTACAAATAAATGAAATATTTTAAACAAAAAATAGCACCGTTGTATAATTTGTTTTTTTTTTTTTAATAAATTTGCATGGAACTAAGCAATTTAAAAATAATTTGCAGGAACTGTTTGATTTGTATTTTCTATATCTATGTCAGCAATTTATGATATTAAGAAAAAATATTAAGGTAGATTATAATTAAAGTATTCAGGTATAAATACAGTCTTAAAACGGACAGAAAGTTTGACTCATCCAATGCGATTCTCGTATCAAGAATTAATTAAAAAAAAAATATATCAAACATATCTTGCAATATAATTTTGGCAACAATATCAGTTAAAAAAATAAATCTAAATTACAATAAATCATTAATCTGTCATTAATTTAAAATTTAAGTAAAAAGCAAACGTAGCACTAGGTTAATTAAAAATCATTTAAATCAATATCGTTTAAACGTGTTTATAAACAAGGAAATGTTATGGCAAGTACTGACATTAATCAATTTATCTAGATTTACAAAATTTTGAAAATAAAAAATATAGTTAATGGTAGTATTTAAAATAAAATTAGAATGAATGATTTACAGTTAACGAATAAATAAAAATAATTAAAATCTTAACCAAAATCTCAAGATGTAGTTATAATAATTTTTAAATAAGTATAAATCAGATAGCTGAGAAAAAAAAACAGAATAGTAAAATATAGAAATAAAAAATATTTTAATATTTCTCTAGCCTAAAATGATATTCTAGTAAAATTTTTATTATTTATTATAATTTATATTTATCATACTTTAATTATAGTTTAGTTTAAATCAAAGCTCCAAAAAATACCTTTCGATAATTTTTTTAGCCTTTAAACACATAATAGAAAATTAATTATTTTAGTGTAAAATGTTTTAAATTTGGTTTTCAATTTTTCTACCGGTTCTTAATTTTGCAATGATAAGATTAGTATAAAAAAAAATCAGTTATCTTTGAAAATGTAACAAATAATGAATGAAGTGCATAAAGATTTACTTAAATATTACAATAATGAATACAATTTTAAATAACATAAAAGATAGAATATACTATATATAATGATGTCTAATAACAGTAAAACTGATTTTTTAAATATTTTTTCTCACTCTTACATTTCCTGTTCAGACAATATATTATTATATTCTCTAACAATATACCATTAAGTATACAAAGCAAAATATAGTAAATAATTAAACTAATGCCATATCCTTAATTATAATGACTATAAAATGTGAAATACAAATTAAATAATTTAGTTGTAGATTATAAAACTATATTTGTAAAGCTAATTCTATGAATAAATATTCCATATTTGTTTTAGAAATATAAATTTAAGAAAGTGACCATCTCACGCATAAAATGTAATTTTTTTCTATTTTTTCAGATTTTTATTTTCATTTGAAATAAATTAATATGTCTGTGCATATAATTCTATTTCACAGGTTTATTATTTTTATTTCTTTAAGCATGTTAAATTATGACTGGAATAATAAAAACAAGGTAAATCTATTCCTGGTACTGTATCGTGGGTTATTTCTTTCAAAACTTTAGCCATGGTAGTAAAAATAAAATAAATACTAAAAACTATCAACATCTGGACATTCTACATTTGTTTGAAAAGCCAACAAATCACCTAATAATTTTCCAAAATTTCTTATAATTTTATGACAAAATTTATTCTATACGATTTGTAATCTACTTCGTAATTTTTGCGTGAAGTAATATAGACTACAATTATTTCAAGAGTATTTTTATAAAATACGTGTTTGTCTTACAACAGTCTATGACCTCGAATACCCCAGTAAAAGGTACCTGAATCTGTGAACAGTGCGTCGGAAACTGTTTCGATCTTAGGTTTTGTTTTTCCAATTTTCTGTATTCGTTTTTCTTATATCTTCTAATGTATCATCGAACCATCTTATTTTCGGTCTACCCTTAAGTCTTGTACCTGTTGGTCTCGCTTTGTATAGTATTTTTGATAAGTTCTTCTGCTTTCATACATTCTAAGTGGACCAACCACCTTAGTCTGACTTTTTCGATTGTTGCTACTTAGTCAAGATCCTCATACAGTGTTTTTAATTCTGCATATGTTTTTATTCTCTATGAGTTATCANTTGCTTTTATTTCTAAATGTATGTCACCATTCGATGCAATTTTGGATCCTAAGTATTTGAAATTATCTATATTTCAATATTGTTATTATTAATTTCAATACATTTTATTTGAAATTTTTTTCTTGATATTTTTAAATATTTTGTTTTGTTCTCATTTATTCTGAACCCGAGTGACTTTGATTCTTTCTTTATTTCTTGTAATATTTTCTCTAATTCTTCCTTATTGTTTGCTGTTACTGCTATATCATATCCAAAAGCCCATATTTTGTAGTTTCCATTCATGCGAATTTCCATACTTACCTGTTTTACAATATTCACTGCTTTTTCTAGAGCCAGGTTAAAAAATAAATGTTTACTGTTGGTATTATTATTTTTGTACAAATGTAAGGTAAATGGTTCATTTTACAAAACAAGGCATGTGAATTCATACAGATCAGAGATAAAAAACCTGAAGAAACTTTCGGTAAAATTTTTCAATTAGACCAAGCTATCGGCGTTCTTGTTATTAATCATTTCCATAAGGGTATTTGACGATAGTTATCTGCATGCCGTTCAAATATTTTACTTTTAAAAATGTTCTTATTTGTTTGTACCGGGAATAAGTAGCTAGATTTGATACAATTANTATATATATATATTAGTTATTTGCAACATACAAAACATACAAACAAATACTTGCGAGAAATGAAGTTGTTGCTTGCAAAAATAAATGAAAGTAATCGCACAAAATGTATCTCGCGAAAATTGAACCAGCTAGCGAGGTTAAAATACAACAAAAATTCTTAACTCGTGAAATCAAAAGAAGATAGCAAAACAAATAAGCAAACCGAAGAAAGCCAAACCAAAGTACTCGAGTACCAGTCGAGATGACAACCAGTCCAGGGCCATCCAAACAGACAGTCAGGCATACCAGTCCGGAATGCGGGTGAAAGTACAAGTTAGATTTGGTTAAATTCAAATAGCTCCACGCAGGAATCTATTCAGCCTGGTGAATAGGAATTACGCTCGGAATCAAAAATTGAGACTCCGGAAACCACTCTGAGATCACATAAACCGGAGTGAAGAGTCATTAAATCAGTTATTTTGCATTTATCTAAATTCTCACAAATCGTATCGACTGTCTGTAGCCGAAGTCAAAAGACTTCATCATAAAAATTATTTTTATTTATAAATTAATACAGATAAATTAGTTATTGTCAAAAAGAAATTAGTTTAGTAATTGTTACTGTTTAGTTGTCATCTGTTTAGCATTGTTATTAAATTTTGTTTATTATTTATTTGTATCTGTTGCGTTTATTTTTTTACATTCTTAACTGAGTTGTTTGTATCTGAAATTTATTCTTGTCCACTAAGTTTAAATCCAGGCTATTTTGTTAATATTAAATTTATATTAAATTGTAAATTTTAATTAGTACATTAATTTTTTCTATATTAAATTATTTGTATTTGTATTAAAAATTTTATTTAACATGTAAAGCGCTTTTTTCTGATAAAGTAGAGAAATATCTTTACAGATTTAATGAACTTATTTCACCATTCTAAGTAACTAAATTATCTATTAACACCATCAGATTTTCTGGAATCTTAGAAGTCTGTCGATTTTTCATTGGATGGTTAATTTAAAAATTTGGTAAAATGGCGCGTTCCTCATGTTTTTGTGACCCATCTAATGTTAAATTATTTGAAATGATTACCTCTTTATTTTTAGTAAATTTACTTTCCCTTGTGGGTTTTGAAGCTCTAGTTATAACATTAATGACGAGCAATTTCAACCAGTACGTTTTCCGGTTGACTATGCAGTTCTGACTACCGATAATACTCTTTCAACTGGCTAAGGTTTGCCCTTGATAAAGTTTAGTTAAGTATATTGACGCTTTTTAGAGGATTTTAGAATATCTTTTAGAACAAAATTCCTTGCTAGGATTTTCAAAGACGGTAAATAATCTCACCCATAACTGACAGTGCTGAAACATTTGTTTCTCCATTAAGTCATCTTTTTCTATGAAAAGGGAAACTCTGAGTTAAGTGTACAAGCTTCAAATCAACCAACACTTATACGCCGGTGTTTTTAAACAAAGCTGCTTTAGTCTCTTTAGAATGGCCAGATTTGAGCCAAACTTTCTTTATTGATGATGTATTAAAAAAAGAATTTATTCTACTTTTTAACAACAAATTCTTTTCCTATTATTTCGATTATATGGTCTCATTTTTTTTTTGCCTGTTTCACGAAAATAGCTTTACTCATCGTTTTGTTATTTAATATATTACAAAAAAACATAAGTAAATTATTTAGGAATTTAAAACACGAACTCATCTAAAATTTCGCGTAAATTTAACCATTACTTTGCAGAAAAAATGAAAAAATATATGTCTTAATAATAATCTTTGGCATTAGTTTATTACTTAAGGTTTGCGTGCACAAAGTTTGTTTTACATTTTGGGCAAGTTTTGCAAATATATCTCTAATTAACTTATCTTTGAAATCAAACCGTATGTAACTTATGTCTTGCATAATTTACTGACGTTTTTAACTATTATGTCGATGGAATATTGTGGTTACTATTCAAATTACTTAAAACCATGGAAAAGTAAATATATTATTATGGGCGGTTTCATTATCATTATTAACAGCAAACGGCATTGTAGGTTGTGTTGTCTGCGACATTTACTAATTTCTCTACAATCTTTCGAATTTTGCATTTTAATTTATCATTTTCTTTTTTAGACTTTTTTGGACTGTTATATCTTTCCCTTTTGGATTTCGACACAGTTAATGATTAGTTTGCTCCAACATTTCTCATTTTCGTTAGAACCATTTATTAATATATAGAGTTTCAAATCTTTTTTGTTTAATTTCAAGACTTAAAAATACATATGTAAATCTAATTTAATACGTTTGCCTCTAAATTTTATATATAATTTGCATAATTAAATGTTTTTATTTGAAAGAATTAAGTTTTATTCAAAATATCTTATGAAAAACAATTTACTTAAATAGTGTAAATATAATTTTAAAATAAAATAATATATTTTAGGAAAATAGATGCTAGAGATTTGACATTTAACCTATTACAGTATATAAGCTCTAAGAAAAAATACTATTATATCTAAAATAAATAAATAATCCTAGCAAATTTTCATTCACAAAACTGTTTATAAAAATTTCTTGTCTGCAAATTCTATACAGCAAAACTCAAAACGAAATAAACTGCAACTTCTTGACATTAGCAGTACCATTTGTTTAATAAAAAAAATATTATAAATTAAACTTAATATTCGCTATTTTAGCGATATTTTCATTAAAAAATAACTAAAAGATTTACTCTTTTTTCTTCAATTTATTTGTGGTTACAGTCATCAATAGTAAGCTTGAATATTATTTTAGAAATGTGACGAAATCTAAGGTAATATTTTATACACCAAAAAATATATAACTGAATGCACAATATTTTACGGCAAAGCAAATTAAATATGGCATAAATATTAATTACTTAGAAATATACCATACATTTTATTTTTAAAATATGTTTTTTTTTATAAAACTTTACATCGGAAGGTTTACTCTAACTACACATAATACTTTGAATAACACAAAAGATTACGTGATAAAATACAAAATACCTACTTCAATTTATATAAATCTATACAAACTTAGATTAAGATAAGATTAATTTAAAGTTATTTCGTGACGTAAAAAGAATTAAATAATTGTTGATTATTTAATACAAAAGTAAGTACTGCTATTTACTTCTAGCATATTTTACAAACTTCTTGAATAAAAATCTGTTTGGCAACGAAATAGAAAGAAAACTATTAATAAAATACCTCAAAAATTAATTTAAACAGTTAAATAATCAATGACAAAAATTGGAATAAAATCTGTGTATCAAATAAAATTTGATATGATTGAGCTCCTTTCTTTAGAAGAAAAAAAAGTATCTTATAAAATATTTGATTCCTATGATAGAGCTATGGACATGAACCATTGACTAAAAACACTTTTCGCATAGAGAACTACAGATTATTAAATATTTAATTGAGAAATTTGCTTTATTTGCGTTTATAACTTTTATTTTTTGTTTAATTAAAATACCATTTAAAGTCAATAAAATAAGTAAGAACATTACAACGGGTCTGTCTCAGAGAAGTTTATAGACATATTATTTGGAGTTACTCAATTTTACGCTGAATGTATCTACCATTTGACTAGACAGTATTTAAAACAAAAAGTGGTATTGTTTATTTTTATTCTGCAGCAAAGCCTAGCCCAACCCAACTAATAAATGTAAAATTCATCTTGATTTGTTCATTAGAATGCAGTTTAATGCAAATCGAAAAAGTTGTTTTGGTTAAATTTACTTATTATTCTATTATCATAAAATTGCAAATTTTCTTTGCAAACTACATATTTAATGACTATACAGAAAAACAAATTTACAGATAGATGAATATCTCTAGAATCTATTTTCCTAAAATATAGTATTTTATTATAATATTATATTTACACTATTTAAGTAAATTGTTTGTTCATAAGATATTTTGAATATAACTTAATTTTTTCAAATAAAACATTTAATTATGCAAATTATATATAAAATTTAGAGGCAAACGTATTAAAGTAGATTTACATATGTATTTGTAAGTCTTGAAATTAAACAAAAAAGATTTGAAACTCTATATTTTAATAAATGATTCTAATGAAAATGAGAAATGATGGAGCAAAATACATCATTAATTGTGTCGAAATCCAAAAGGGAAAGATATAACAGTCCAAAAAATTCTAAAAAGGAGAATGATAAATTGAAATGCAAAATTCGAAAGATTGTAGAAAAATTAGTAAATGTCGCAGACAACACAACCTACAATTCCGTTTGCTGTTAATAATGATAATGAAACCGCCCATAATAATATATTTACTTTTCCATGGTTTTAAGGAATTTAAATAGTAACCACAATATTCCATCGGTCAGTAAATTATGCGAGACATAAGTTACATACGGTTTGATTTTAAAGATAAGTTAATAAGAGATATATTTGCAAAACTTGTTTAAAATGTAAAACAAGCTTTATGCACGCAAATCCTAAATAATATACTAATGCCAAAGATTATTATTTAGACATATATTTTTTCATTTTCTCTGCAAAGTAGTGGTTAAATTTACGCGAAATTTTAGATGAGTTCGTGTTTTAAATTCCTAAATAATTTACTTATGTTTTTTTGTAATATATTAAATAACAAAACGATGAGTAAAGCTATTTTCGTGAAACAGGCAAAAAAAAAATGAGACCATATAATCGAAATAATAGGAAAAGAATTTGTTGTTAAAAAGTAGAATAAATTCTTTTTTAAATACATCATCAATAAAAAAATTTGGCTCAAATCTGGCCATTCTAAAGAGACTAAAGCAGCTTTGTTGAAAAACACCGGCGTATAAGTGTTGGTTGATTTGAAGCTTGTACACTTAACTCAGAGTTCTTATTTTCATAGAAAAAAGATAATACAATGGAGAAAAAAATGTTTTAGCACTGTCAGTTATGGGTGAGATTATTTACCGTCTTTGAAAATTATAGCAAGGAATTTTTTTGTAAAAAATACTCTAAAATCCTCTAAGAAGCGTCAATATACTTAACTAAACTTTATCAAGGGCAAACCTTAGCCAGTAGAGAGTGTATTATCGGTAGTCAAAACTGCATAGTCAACCGGAAGTTGTACCAGTTGAAATTGCTCGCCCTTAGTGTAATAACTAGGGCTTCAAAACCCACAAGGGAAAGTAAATTTACTAAAAATAAGAAGGGAGTCATTTCAAATAATTTAACATTAGATGGGTCACAAAAACAAGAGAAACGCGCCATTTTATCAAATTTTTAAATTAACCATTCAATGGAAAATCTACAGACTTCTAAGATTCCAGAAAATCTGATGGTATTAATATATTATTTAGTAACTTAGAATAGTGAAATAAGTTCATTAAATTTGTGAGGAGTTTTCTCTACTTTATCACAAAAAAGCGCTTTACATGTTAAATAAAATTTATACAGAAAAACTTATTTATAGATGAATATTTATGAAAATATTATTTTTTTATAATGGATAGTTTCNGGATATTGCATATACAAAGGGACAATATGGTCACCAGTGTTAATTACTAAATATTGGTCAATAAGTAAACTACAGTCAAAATGGTAACTCGGGTAAAAATCAGGATTATAGTTATCATAAGTTATATAAATAATAGGTGTTAATTGTGTAAATTAATAAATGAAGAAATAAATAGTGTGGGTATCAATAAATATTTTAAAGTTTGTACATAAATATAGTGATATTCAGTAAAACACGTAAGAGTACAGTGTTTTAATAAATGAAAAAACTTTAATTGCACAAATAAATAAATTTAATTTAAAAATCAAATTTAGCTTCTAGAATTTTTATTTATTTAATGTACAATAAACTACAATTTATATTTTACAGTAAAAAAATATTTAATTTAAGACATGAGTTTAATAGAAAGTTTAAATGTCATGATTGTTAGTATGTTATTGTAGATAAATATCATTATTTACTTAAACAAAGGGTTGTACTATACGCATCTTATAAATAAAATTAATTTCAAATTTAACTAACCATTACCCTGTCTTGCAAATCTTCATATAAAGAAATGTTACAAGAAATAGCAAAATTTGTTCTACTAATTTAAATATATATATATATATATATATATATATATATATATATATANGAACGAACTTATTTAACTTTAAGAACTTTAATATTATACACACAACTATATATGACATTCACTTATGTTACTTTATTATTTATTAAACAGTTATCATAACGACCATAGCTTATTATGATATCAACTTAATATTACATTTGCTCGCCTACTTTAATTCGAAATTGAGAGGAGCTTCACCATTTGATTTAGTTTATACAAATCTATGTGGTCCAATGTAAACAATAACACCTAATAGCAATAG
Organism: Pogonus chalceus; assembly: GCA_002278615.1. Classification (NCBI taxonomy): domain Eukaryota; kingdom Metazoa; phylum Arthropoda; class Insecta; order Coleoptera; family Carabidae; genus Pogonus; species Pogonus chalceus. The sequence goes on along the minus strand of NEEE01006297.1, from coordinate 2,815 downwards.
ATATTTTATGACAATTATAGACGATCATAGCAGATATTGTGAGATATATTTACTCAAAGAAAAATCTGAAGCAGAAAGATATATTAAAAATTATGTTTGATATGTAAAGAACAAATTCCACAGGGTTCCAAAGATAATCAGATGAGACAATGGACGAGAGTATATCACAAGGGAACTAAAATCTTTTCATAAAAAAGAAGGTATACGATCTCAGAATACAGCACCTTACTCTCCAGAACAAAATGGTGTCACAGAATGAAAAAATAGAACACTTATGGAAGCTGCAAGATGTATGCTTATAGATGCTGAAATGAATAAAGTATACTGGGCGGAAACAATTAATACTGCGAAATATTTACAAAATATTTTACCTTCAAAGGCCATAAATAAAACACCATATGAAATATGGAATCAGAAAAAGGCAAATGATAATCATTTACGCATATTTGGATGTAAAGTCTACGCTCATGTACCGAAAGAAAAAAGAAGAAAATTGGAAGACATAGCAATATTGCTCACTTTTGTAGGTTATTTAGAAGAATCAAAGGCCTTCAGAATGCTGAATACTCAAACAAATAAAATTATCATCAGCTGTGATGTGAAATTTGTTGAACAACCAATAAACAAAGAAGAAAATTTAAAACTAAATTTAGAAGGAAATGAAAAATTAACGCATAAAGAAGTTGAAATAAACCTGAAGGGGACCGCGGAAGTTAAAAATTCAAATATTAAAACAGAAAAAACGAAAGGAAAAAGTTCTATAAGGTACATTGAAGAAGCAAGAATTGTTAAGGAAAATAAAGAACTATTAACTCGAACAGAAGCTCTCGCAAATAAAAGTTATGGCGAATGGATTAAAGCAATGTATANTTATGATATCAACTTAATATTACATTTGCTCGCCTACTTTTATACAGATAAACGTTGCTACATTTAATTATTCCAACACTTCCCCTCAACGATTATCTCCACAGGATATATTTTGTTCAACAAGCTGACATTGTTCTCGGTGTTTTTTCAATTTCTTTGTTTCCAATGGTTTAGTCGACATATCTGCAATTATATTTTCAGTTGGACAATAAATTAGGTCTATTATCCGTTTCTTGAATAGATCCCTCACGAAATGGTATTTTGTGTTGATATGTTTTGTTATACTTCTGAACTTTGCATTCTTTACCATCTTCATTGCGCTTTGATTGTCACAGAATACTTAAATAGGATTTATCTGAGGTTCATTAAAATCTTCCAGCAGTCTTCTGATCCACAACAGTTCAAGGCCCGCTTTTGCTAATGCGACATACTCAGCTTCGCAACTTGACCAAGCTACACAAGTTTGCTTTCTACATGTCCAAGCAATTACTCCGCCATTATATTTAAAAATATAACCGCTGTGAGATTTGCTGTCTATTCTATCTTAAGTCCAGTCTGCATCTGAATATACTGCTAGGCCCTTATCATTTCCTTGAAGTTTTAATTTTAACTGCTTTGTTTCTTTCAAATATCTAAGGATTCTTTTAGCTTCATTCCAATCAGTTTCAGTTGGTTGAATGATTTTCTGGCTTAAGATTGACACGCTAGCAGCAATGTCAGGTCATGTGTGAGTAGCTACGTACAATAAAGCACCAATAAGTTTTTGATACTTCTCATTGGTCTCCATAGTTAACTCAGCATATTTTTTCTTAAAATATCCTGTATCTAGAGGAATTTGAGTTGCTTTTGCTTCTTCTAATCCAAATCTTTCAATTAAAGTTTGAATATATTTCTCTTAATTTATGTAATATATTCCTTTCCAGTCTTTTTTAACATTAATTTCGATATAATTGGTAAGTTCTCCAAGTGTTGTTAAGTCGAACTCTTTCTTAAGTCTACTAGCTGTTTTATTAATTTGTTGTACATCAGTACCAGATATTATAATAGCATCAACGTATATTACCAGATATTGATTTCTATCTTGTTTGTTTTGAATACAAGCACATATCTGCTTCACTCTGCTTAAACTTAATTTAGTTATAGTATTGTGAATTTTCTAATTCCTTATCTTAGCTGCCTGCTTCAGGCCATAGATGCTTTTATTTAAACGGCACACAAGATTTTCTTTTTCTTTCACAACATAACCTTCTGGTTGCTTCATGTAGATTTCTTCATTTAGATCGCCATTTAGAAAGGCAGTTTTTGCATCATAATGATAAATGTGTATTTTTTTATGTCGCTACAGTAAGTAGTAAACGTCAAGTTACTGCTTTAACTATTAGCGCAAATACCTCATCGTAATCAGTACCGTATGTCTGGCTGTATCCAGTAGCTACAAATCTGGCTTTATATTTATTAGAATTTGTTTATGCATTTCTTTTGCTTTTAAGAACCCATTTACAGCCTATTTCCTTTCTACCTTCTGGAAGTTTACTTAAATTCCAAGTGTAATTTTTTTTCATAGACTTAATTTCTTCATACATTGCTTTAATTCATTCGCCATAACCTTTATTTGCGAGAGCTTCTGTTCGAGTTAATATTTCTATATTTTCCTTAACAATTCTTGCTTTTTTATTGTACCTTATAGAAATTTTTCTTTTCGTTTGTCGACTTGATTTCCTAATTGTTTCCGTAGAAAACGCTTCTTCTGTTATAGGGTCTTCTTCAATGACTATAGATTCTAATATTTTTTCCGTTTCAATATATGAATTTTTAACTTCCGTGGTCCCCTTCAGGTTTATTTCAACTTCTGTATGCGTTAATTTTTCATTTCCTTCTAAATTCAGTTTTAAATTTTTTTCTTTGTTTATTGGTTGTTCGACAAATTTCACATCACGGCTGATGC
>NEEE01006111.1:0-27519 GCA_002278615.1 Pogonus chalceus | reverse complement strand
GTCATACGCTAAAAAAAAAAAATGAATGATATGTTTTCTGAACAGGTAATTTCATATTTTATAATTTGATTTATAAAGATTAATTAAACAATATTTTAAAAATAAGAAATTAATTTTAAAAATTTTTTAAGAAAGGTAAAAAGTCACCAAAAATCATTATGTTTTAAAAAATTATCACCAAGGGACTTCGAAGCTATGATTGTTAGATAACTTGGCTTAAAATATTTCAATTGAATTTTTTTGACGATGACGACTTCCAAAATTTTTTCACCTTTTAAATCCCAACATCAGTGTCCCAAGACGTAATTGTGCTCGGCGAATGGTAATGGAGCATGTTCAAAGACGACAAACACGAGTAAAAGAAATTTTAAAAAATAATTCATCTAAATTTTCATTTACTATTGACATTTGGGCTTCGATGAATTTACGATCTTATTACGGTACATTCATTTCATTGATGACAGTTGAAAGATACAATCTTTAGCTTTAGATTTTATTCTTTCTTGTGGTAATCACAGTGGAAAAGACAAGTGTTTTTAAAATGAATTAAAGAGTACTGTTTAGAAAATAAAATTCAAGGAATTACTGTTAACACTGCTGCGGAAAATACGCCATTATGAATGAATTGAAAATGTTGATGACAGATAATGACCAATCTTTTGATAATATAAATCAAAATTTTGGATGTTTTGCTCATATTTTAAATCTTGGTGTCCAAGATATTATGAAAATGTTAAAAGTAGAGTATATCAAACCCGACAGTGATATTCTTGACAATTTAATTTCCAAAATACAAAATGTAGATGATCAAGAAGTAAACTATGATGACGAGAAATCATCTGATGAAAATAAAAACGATATTAGTCTTTTATCAGCTATTTGTAAATTGCGCCATACTTTCATCAAATCAAGAAAGTCTGAACAAATACAAGAAAAATTAATAAATTTTTCTACTATCACAAACAGCAAATATGTTAAACTTATTTTCGATGTTTCGATTAGATTGAACAGCAGTCATAGTATGATCAAAGTAGGGTAAAAATTGTTTAAATTTATTTTAGTTGCCATAAAAACTATAAAAAAATATATAATTTGAATATAAAGGATGACAAATGGTCATTACTTGAATAAATATGTATATTAAAAAAAAATTTAAAAGTATCAGGTGCAATTTGTGGCAATAAATATGTAACTCAACCTATCGTTGTAATTGCTTTTAGCATACTTCTATCTGACATTGAATCTACAATCTACGAACTGAATAATCGCACAATTATAGAGGAAACTTTTTTAATTGCTTTTCAAGCATCGAGGGATAAAATGTTAAATGATCATAGAAAATCAAATTGGGTTTATTGCTCATTCTTAATATTGAATTTTTGTCATAAACTAGAATTTTTTGATAAGACGGACTGGGTTAGAGAAATGAAAAATGTAGCTATTCAGTATTTTAAATTTATTTTATAGAAAATATCTGAAAAACACTGATTTTGAAACAACAACTAAAAAAGTAGCGACGCCATCAGTTGTCAATCAATCAAAAAAATGCATTGATATTGAAAGCCTATATAAAAAATCAATAGCAAATTCGAAACATTGGGAAGCCGAATTTAAAGAGTATTTACTTCTAGAAAGAACAGATAGGAGTATAAATATTTTAGAGTGGTAGAAATACCATGACAAAGTTTTCCCCAATCTCTCTAAGATGGCTAAGGATTTATTTAGTGTATGGAAACATCCATACCCGCATACATCTTTAAAGAATGACGTTATGCAACCGTTATTATGCCTTAATACTTAGTCATCTTGAGGTTTGACAGATAAAATAAGAAGAATTACACCATACATTAGGTTTTGATTAAAAATTATAAAATTCAAATTTTATATGAATATTTCATTTGTGTATTTTTAATATTATTGCATTTATTAATTGCAAAAATTATATAACCTGATATCATAAATTGTCTTAAAATTAAGTTCTTATAATAACGATACAAGACAAAACGAGACGAGACCACTGGTAACAAGATGAGAACGAGACTAAAACAAGACCTATTTTTTTTGTTTAAAATTAACTAGACCGAGACGAGGTTTGTGAAAAACTTGCTCTATCTCGTCTTGAGTGAAGCCCTAGGTAAAACACATTCCAGCGAAACTCTTAAAAATTCTCTAGAATATTTTACTATACCGGTGCTTCATAATTTCCATCAGGCGCGTTAATAGAACCATTTTTATTTCTAAGAGAGTTGATAGGCGAAACCTGGCTAACTGAAGGCTCCAGCGGCTCCTTTATAGGACCCTCTTCAAGAGCTAAACTACATCCATTACAAAAGAGCTTTAGGGAGACCGATAGCTGCCTCGCAAATACAGTGACCCTGAACCCCTATACAAGACCTAGAAAAATACAAGGTAAAACGTATAACGTTATATCATTTGATGTAAGAATTGCCTTTGACACTTTTTTACATGAAACAAATATTCACGGTCTACGTAGGAAAAGGTACGACAGTAAAACCATTCAGTATATAACATCCAAAATGATTGCCAGAACTAATATTTCATTGGAAGTGAGACTTTCGCAGAGGTAGAATTTAAGAGTGAAGTAAGACAGGATGATCCCCTTAGATCTTTCCTGTTTAACAAAGTAGTAGATGGACCTAAATAACCACATTCTGGCGGAACTTTATGCCCGGGAACCACCGTCACCTGCATGGCCTTTGCGGACGATTTGGTGCTTTTGGCACACAAAGATGTTGAGATGAGCGTTAAACTCGACATAACTAAGGAATTCCTAAAAACGAGAGGAATGGCGTTGAACGCGAATAAGCGCATAGCAATTTTCGCCACCACCGTTCGCAGAAAGAGAATACCCCGCAAGAAGGCAATCTTAAACGTCAAAGGGGCATCCATCCCTATGATCTCGGATATCTAGTCCGAAACCTAGGACTAGATTTTACTTCAACGTGCTCAGCGAAACCAAAGCTTTAAAACCTCACGATCTGACTTCGCCGTCTTTACCAAGCCCCACTTAAGCCCCAACAAAAATTTTATATACTTAAATTTTACATAATTTGAGACTGTACCATGGACTACTATCACCCTTCATCGCGGGCGAACTTTTAGCAGAGTGTGACCGAATCTTAAGGAGAGCTATACAGAACATATAACGCTTATCTGGTAATTAATACCTGTATGCCAAGTTAAGTGACAAAGGCCTAAGAATCCCAAGTCTCAGGACCACAATTACAAAAAATACTCCAATATTATACTCACATACAAGTGCCCATGCATGTGACAGGTATAAAAACGTTTTTTGTATATAGCTAAGTAGACTTTGTTCAAATTTTGATAGATTTGGATGAAAATTTCTTAAGTTAGTTTATCCCAAAAATTGATTTTTTTATACCATTACTTTTTACCTACTTTATATAAATTTAATTAATAGTATAAAAACTTCTTTGGACGTTAAACAATTACATTTTCTCTGCATTGATAAATTTCTATTGCAATGGGTAATGATTCAATATTCCACATAACTTAATACGTTGGATACATCTCGCTCTGTAAATTCGGACAAATGCAATATTGTATGCTTGATCTACTTCTTCTTCAGTAAACTGAGGATTATATGGAAATGGTGGAATTATGAGTTTTTCTTAGTAACTAAAGTTTGAATCTAAGGAAAACCTTTATTAGCTAGGATTTGATCACCTGGTTCTGATAACTCCAATAAACTGTAATCATTGGTGATAAAACTTTCTGTTGCTTTTCCTTTATAAGCTCGAGAGACATAACAAGTAAAATCTTCCGGAGTGATAGAAGAAGAATCCTTTTTTCTAAGGAAAGTAGAGTATCAGTAGGTATCTCAGTGCAATCAATAATACATCGGCAATTAAGATACTTGTTAAATAATTTTGGGATCTTTCTTGTTATTAATGGCCCCAGCAGCTGTTGACGCAATGTGATTTCTGTCTAGTGCTCTGAATGTCAACGTGAAGAAATTCAAGTACGCGTGGGTAAACGGCGAGAGTAACTATGACTCTCTTACTGACCGTTGTAGCGAACGGACGCGTTCGTCACGCGCTCTGCATTTTTGTTAAAATTAAGCGGAATATTTAATAAAATATTCAGTTTTCTTTTTGTAAATATTTGAGTAGTTATGGATATTGTTTATTCATCTACCAATTGAAGTGGTATCAGAGCATAGAATCGGACAGTTTATTAAATTAAATTAGTTCAAAAAGCAATGAGAAGCGGAATTCCATTGTGCACCGATTCAACCGCCAATATTTGGCAAAAATATCCCTGTTTTAGTGTTAGTAATTAAAATTAAGGATTTTAGAAAAATTATGTTATTTTTGAAAGCTTGTTAGTATTAGTTGTAAGTATTAATATAATATTAAAGCGTAATAAAACAAAAATCAATATCTGTAAGTCATTTAACAATCATTTTTTATTTCAGCTAAGCCAAACAATCAAACACGCTATAATATTGTAATAATTTAGTATAATTTGTGATACTAAGGTCTTAATTAAGCATTTATATTAGGTTTATATGAAATAAAAAAATTAAAAGAAGTGTCCAGTTTGTAATACAAAGAAAGAAGTGCGCGACATTATCTACAGCGAGCAAAAGTCTCGTGAGAGTTAAACACCCATTGCTGCGACAAAACGTACTACTTTAAGTAAAAATATGCTTGTGCGCGGATCACGTGATCATTGAACGATTGTGTGGTGCTTTCTGATTTGCTCGGGATGTGCGCGTAACAATGCCACAAACCCAGCGCGTATTTCAAATGAAAGTGAATGTGTATGTATATCTATGTATGTTTAAATATGTGCCTTAGTGATATAATTGATATATGGTCTATATAATGTAATAGACATTTATACAAGTGTATGTGGTGTGTCACCAAGTACAGTAATCGAAAGTGACAATAATGCCAGTCACGTGATAAATAGACAGCTACAGCTGCAACATCAAGTGCAAAAGAACTTATGCACAATTTACGTGATCGCATGGTGATTGTTTGATGCTTTTGCAGCGTCAACAGGTGCGCGCGAAATACGATCGCGGGACACGTGACAGTCCGCGTGCTGCTGGACCAGGTGATTGCTGCAAATTTAAAACGCGCGCGCGATAACCAACAACCACAGAATCAAACGCGCGCGCGATAACCTTCAACAAGAGAACTGAATTCACAGTGCGCGAATTATGAACTAGCCGAATTTTGGTAACACTCGAAGGCATTTAAAACTCTGATCAGTGCTTTAGTGATGCGTAATATTAAACATAATAAACTTTAGTATATGCGTAATATTATACATAATTAACATGCCACGCATAACCTGTGAATGCGGCACAAGCCTCAAAGATGACCGTGGCTATAAAAATATCGTCGACTCGTATGTAAAATAGCACCAAAATCTAGTGTACCTTATGAATTAGAATGCAACTTCTTGCGAAAGAAACTTCAGTAAAAAATTAGGCTACAACAACACAATAGACTAGCTCATCGCATTGAATACAATGCTCAATGCCTAGAAGAAGTTTCAAATTCAAAACGAAGGAAATGGACTAAATTTGAAGAAATACTTATGGTAAAACTTGAACAAGAATATATCTCCCAAAACATCGACATTACTGACATCAGAAAGAGAATCGCACAGCAATTAAATCGTTCTGAAGAAGCTGTAAGAAAAAGCATGATGAGTGCGGATTATGCCAATTTAAGAAAAATAACCATACGTATATCTTCTCTAGAAGTAACTTCTCGGTTAAGACCAAGAACATTAAGACCGAACACCACAAATAATCAAAATACACCGACAAACGAAAGTTCATTCAATGATGAAAATGATTCAGAATACGAAGCTGAATATGACGAATCCAACATTCCAATTATACAGGCACCAAATAATACAAGTAATCTAGACACGGAAATTCTAACTCATGAAAACGATCCCGTATACAATTACATAAAAAACCTGTTAAATTCAGAAAAACTACCACAATATAGCGGATAAGACTAAAATGAAAATAGGTTAATACAAATTGCAGAAAAACTTGTTGCTGAATTTTCTAACAAGAAGTCAAAGACAACAAACAAAAACAAAAATGGCATGAAAAATAAAGAGCCTTACAGCTCAAGAGCATATTTGTATAAAAGATGGCAAGAATCCTACAAAAAAGATACAAAGACTACATTTAGATATGTACTAAACTGTAACAATCCAGGTGATATCTCTACCTTCCCTAACATCCAGGAAGTAGAGACAGAGTACAAGAAAATATTCAACAACCCGTCACCCGTGAACGAAAAGATAGCTCTTACACACAAATAACAATAGAAACAAATGCAGAAACACTAAATTCGACTCAACACTCTGCAACTGGTCCTGATGGTCTAACACTAAAAATACTTAGGAACATACATCCAAGTAAAGTTAGTCTGCTATATAATATTATGCTTTACACCGGGTACGTACCACACTCCCTGAATTTGAGACCAATTAATGTCGCCTCAATTATTTTAAAAATAATGAATAAAATTATTGCAAAGGGATTGGGCCAGCTAGATTTACACTCAGCACAAAAAGGGTTCTGCAATATCAATGGATGCCTAGCAAATTTACTTCTGCTTCATAATGTAATCAAGGAAAACAGAAAAAAAAATTTTTTTTTACTGTATTCTCACTTTAGACTCGCAAAAAGCATTTGATTCCGTATCCGTTAACAGTATAGCAAGATCACTAAAGCGAGTTGGGGTCGCCGAGGAAACCAAACAACTTATTATAGAATAAAATAAAAATATCCATACTACCATATCTTGCGGCAAAAACAAGACAAGTTCTATAAATATGACCCGAGGTGTCAAGCAGGGCGATCCAATGTCACCGTTTCTATTTAAGATTATTATGGATGAGTTGCCAGCCTCTTTTGACAATAGCTATGGTTTGGAGTTAGAAGGAACAATAGTTGCTACAATAGCCTATGCAGACGACCTTCTTGTGCTAGGTGATTATGAAAATAAAACAAGAATTACACTGAAAAAAATTGAAAATTTTCTTAAAACGCGTAGTCTGCAAAGCAAGCCAAGAAAATGTACTGTTTTAACTGCAGTTCGAGTACCAAAAAATAAAAAACTAGCCAAAAAACAAAACACATTCGCTAAAATAAACGGCATAACAATACCTATAATCACTTGCAACGAACAATTTAAATACCTCGGGCGAAATTTCAGCTGCACCGGAATAGAAAGATTAAAACTAGAAAACTACAAGCAAGCAATAAAAAATCTACAAAAAGCTCCACTCAAGCCACAACAAAAGTTTAATATTCTCAAGAAATATCTTATCCCACACGCGCTCAATGATCTTCAGTATCCTCACGTAACAAAAACTTTTCTAGACGAATGCGATCGAACTTTTATCTCACCCCTCTTAGCGGATATTTTCATGAATCACATTGAAAATCAAATCTTAAAATCACAATTTGTTAGATATATCAAATATTGGTAAAGATATGTTGATAAAATTTTAGTATGTTGGTCTGGTACTTAAAGACTTTTAGATAACTTACTTAATTTTATGAATAATCTCCATTAAAATATCCAATTCACATTAGAAATAGAAGAAAACGCAGCAATTAATTTTTAAGATTTAACAATTACCAGAAATAAAAATAGACAGGAATTAAGCATTTTCCGTAAACCGACTTTCACAGATTCATTGATAAATTATCATTCCCAACATCCTATACAACATAAATTAGCAGCTTTTAATTCTATGATCCACCGACTTATAACTTTACCCTTAAGTAAAGTAACTTACGATAAGGAATTACAAATAATAAGACAGCTAGCTATTAATAACAATTATGAGACATCTATTATAGATAAACTTATTAATAAACAACTTTACAGAAAAGCCATCAAACTTTTATATCCTAATGAATCGATTTATCATACATATAAAACTATAACTTTTCATAACATCATATCCAATAAAATCGCAAAAAAATATTCAAACCCAAGATACTAAAATCGCGTTTAAAAATGAAACAAATATATTTAAATCATTGTGTAATCATAAAGAGTCCATCGATCCTCTTAAAAAATCTGGATTTTATAAACTATATTGTGATGAGTGCAATAGTGTTTATGTTGGACAAACGGGCAGAAATTTTTCTATAAGATTTCAAGAACATCTACGTGCACATAGATTGGGAAAAGCCGACTCCACATTTTCTAACCACCTAATCAAAACGGGACATCAAATTTCTGAAAATAACCGACCTAAGATCCTTCATCTTGAAAACAAAGGACTTAGGCTTACATATTTAGAAACATTGGAAATATATAAATCAATGGATAACCCAACAGAAACATGTATCAATGAACAAACGGACTTACAGAAATCTCCGTTATTACACCTTCATCTTTAATAAAACTCAACTCCCACCATGTTTTTGTTTAACTATTTATACTCGATGTATTTAATTTATTTTATATAGTCTCATGATGCCATTGTGTGGCGAAACTATAGTCACATTTTTAAATAAATTTTTGTAAAACTATTAAACATAATATATGTTTTTAACATTTTATATTTAATTTCACATAATAAACAAATGTATAAATAAGTAATATGTAAATTTATAAAACTTTTTAGCTAATATTAGGTAAGTTGAATAATAAAAAGTATACATATCATATTATATAAAATTATTTTGGATAAGATAACATATTGCGGGAGGTCAGAACGATTTTCTCAAAGTAGAGTCACTTTATTTCTATAGTTGAAAATTAAACTCAGATAAATATTACAACCGAAAACTGTTCATATCTCCCAAAGTATATTTAAACAGGGATGTTTAAACTGACGGCCAGTAGCCGAAATGTTTTTGTAACTTTTTGATACAATAGATCATATACCAGCCGTACGAGCCGGACGTGTTTTCAAATCACTCCGGTATTATAACCTGTACGTTTTGGGCATAGAAAAAAAGTGGATTAGGGCACTATAAGGCCCTTGCCATCGTTTCCGAGGGTCGGCGTCGCGACGCCAGTGCTAGTTTTCATCAAGATCGCCGGAATACCAAGCGGCACTTTCAATCGGATGAATCTAGCTCTCAGAACTCGAATGACATCTTGTGCTACTCGGTAGGACTAACGGTTCAGGAAATATTGAGAGGCGTTTATTTCACAAACGACGCTCGCGTCGATCAACAGAAAAAATCGAATGACAACTAATTTTCGGGGTAACCCGTGTCTACGAACACGTTTCTAAACGCAAAATCGCGATAACCGTGCGAGTTGAGGAGTTACGTGCTATCTTTTACCCATTACGTCCGTTTCTCGCCGCATTTCGCGCTTCCGTAAAAATTTATCATCATAAAACAAACCCAGAGCGTTGTACCATCTTACTAGCACCAGAAAGAACTTGCCTCAGCAAGAAAACCAGCTACATATCATTGTAACTGGATAACCATAAAAAAAAGCAACGAATCATTCCGTGTCCAAATAAAATTCTGAAAATAATACGCTTTTGTCTAACAAGCTAGAATATAACCCCCTTATCATGGACAAAAAGGAAAACGGCTTTACCTGTAATTTGTGTGGAATTTCAAATGAGCTAAAATCAAGCCTAGCTCGTCACATGCACTTTGATAGCTTCCCGTCTGTGCGATAGCATGAACGCCGGGCCCACGAACGTGAATATCGGGAACAGCTGTTATAGCAACTTCCTGTCTCCCGACCAGTTTTGGCAGCGATGGTTACTAAGATCGATGCTAGAAGCAAACGGGGAAAGATCAGCTACCGCGAGATAGAAAAAGCGACCAACCTGACTCAACACCAGGTTAGGTACATTAGAGAAAGGTCACCGTACCCGGCCTTTCTATCCAAGACCAAAAAAACCAAAAGGAATCAGCCATTAAAAAGCTGGCTCCTCTGCGGGTTCTACGAAAATAAAGCTACAAATCCCTGTAGCACCTAGTACGCCCTCAACCTCTAATTGCATTACGGAAATTCCGCCTGAATCTCCGCAGAAAGAACACCTTGCACCCTAGAACAAATCAATCTCATCCCTGTGACAACTCCTTCACAGAAGCGAAGACCTTCCTCTTCCCCACAAACACAGCCGTCCACGATTAGACCTCGTCTTGAAATACAAAAGAAAAAACCTTCAATAGCCACAAGAACAGACAAAACTGAAATACCTCCGACAGAATTGTCACCTGGAAAAAGGAAGCAGAGAATCTCTAGTCTATCAGGAAATAATTCCCCCATTAGTGGGAAACTGCATAAAAAAGTACAGCGACTCCGATCATCGCCTGAAATGGCGCGAAGAACAAGATCTGAGGAACATAATTTAGGAGCTACAGTTACCAACAACACAGAGGAGGCCAATCAAATTCATTGTATAACCCCTAGATTAGAGGGAGTAGTCAGATACCGAGGAAGGCGAGTAAAACGACCTCAATTCCAACGTGCATTTCTTCCAGGAATTGATTAGCGCACGTCTGGGAGCTGATAAGGTAACACAACAACTGATATCCGCCGCCCTCTCAGAAGATCTGTCAACATTTGACGCCTCAATATGCAATTGGATCCGTGCTAAACTCCCTGCTAAACGCCTTCCAAAACCTCGCCAAGAGAGACTGCCAATGTCTCCCTAACCAACATCATCTAGAGAGCACAGGGCCGCAGAATACAAGAAATGTCAAGAACTATTCCTTAAAAAGAAGGCGATATTAACCAGTCATATAATAATAGGCGCCCTCCTTCTGGAAGAAGAAATCTTTCCAACAAAAGAATCTTGCGAAAAGTTATATAGATCACTTTACGTGGAGAAATCTGTCGATAAGGAACATATAATTATTACTGAAGAACAACAAAAATATAGAACCAGAAGATTAGAGCGGAAAAAATCGAAATCTCAAAAAAAAAACCTGGACGAACACCTCACCAGGACCTGAAAGGATTTTAATCCCTCAGGTGAAGCGCTGCTCCGCTAATCTCCCAGCAGTCCTATTTAACTCTATATTATACCGTTGCTACACACCCTCTATCTGGCAGTGTAGCAAAACAGTCGTAATTCCAAAAGGCAGCGACAGAAGTAATCTAGCGAACTGGAGACCAATAACGATTGGCTCTTCAATACAAAGGTTACTGCATAGAATCCTTGCGAAGCGGCTATCTATAACTGCCGACCTCCATCCCCATCAACAAGATTTTCGCGAATCTACATCCGTTCCCGAACACTTCAGGGTAAGACATTCAACGTGATATTCTTGGACGTCAAAAAAGCGTATGGTACTCTATCTTACGATTCAATTAGAAGAAGACTATGCCTATGATGATAAATCAACCAATTATATCATGTCTACATTGCAGGCCCACACTAATATGTCTGTGGGTAGCGAAACATCCGTTAAAGTGAACTTTAAGAGAGGCGTTAAGCAAAGTGATCCGCTTATTCTCATCTTGTTAAATATTGTTCTGGATGAACTGTTGGAAAAGATTAATACCACCCAAGCAGGCGGTACCATCCCTCAAGGTACCAGTGTCAGCTGCCTGTCTTTTCCTGACGACCTTGTCTTACTAGCAGATTGCGATGTGGAAATGGGGATTATACTAGACCTCACGGAGCAATTTCTTCAACGAAGAAGGATGGCACTTAACCCGTCAAAATGTATGGCCATCTGCGCCGCTTCCATTCGCGGCAAGAGCGTGCCAAGAAATAGATCGATCTACAAAATAGGAGGAGTCTCCATTCCGGCAGTAACCGACATCAATATGGTACGCTACCTCGGTCTAGGCTTTGCGTCCACTGCTGCAGCAAAACCAAATCTGCACAATCTAACCAAATGGATAAGTCGTCTCCAACGAGCTCCTCTAAAACCCCAGCAGAATTATCTAATCCTTAAAGTCCTCATCATCCTCAGACTATACCACGGCCTGTAATTTCCATCAATAAATGGCAAATTCCTCTCCAAATCATACCGGAAACCAATTTCTCTATGCTTAAATCCAGGATAGAGGTCTTGCTTCCGAACTACAATATCTAAGATCCTTACCGACAGACTAAAAAGACTTCAGTTAGAAGGTGGGCTACCAGAAGCAGTCCTATTAAGCGAGCCAACACTTGCTTTTTTTAAACGGCTGCTCCGCCTATCACCACCTGGGCCAGCCGAAGCATACTGGAGAGAAGAAATAGCAACACGGCCCTTTAGTGCAGGCCCAGAAAAAGCATATGGCGATAATGCCAGTAGATCATGGCTCCTTAACTGTCCGCGAGGATGGACAGGCAATGAATCCAATTTAGAACTAACAACTTGCTTTCCCTTGCTCTGCTTTATAGAAACAAGGAAGCCAAACGTTACAGAGCAGGTTGCAACGTTGACAAGACAACCTGTCATATTCTGCAGGTCTGTCCCGTAAACCACAGAAATCGGATGGAGCGCCATAATGAAATAGTACGTAAGGTTGTCCGCCACACGCGATCTAAAGGCTGGGTAACGGAAGTGGAACCCCGGATATATCATGAGAATGGAGCTCTGTTTATCCCGGATCTAGCTGTACATCGATCAGCTAACCAGATCGTCATAGCTGACGTTCAGGTTAGCTGGGTACATTGTAAGCTACTTACAGAGACGTGGGACGAGGAACGTTTCAAGTACGATCAAAGAACGTTCTGATAAGCTGCAGATCGCCGCTGCCGGGGAACGAAATCAACGTCCTTCCCATAATTCTTAGAACTAGAGGAATCTGACCCCGAGATAATCTTCCAACCTCCGAAACACTTCAATTTGGTGCATGTCTGACGACGTCGGGAAAACATTCAAAATCAAACTAAACCAGTTCAAACCATTATAGATGAAGCAATTAAAAAAATAACTTTCATTTATCTATAAACACCGGATCCCCCTCCTTCATTTTTTGTTTTTTTAATTTTAACCCTATTATTATGTACATTCTCATATTATATTGTATATTTCGTAATAAAATTTAATATTATTATTTGAGAAAACTAAGCTTAACAATCAAATGTCATTTTACATCCGCTACTGGCACAAATTGTGCACCCTCTGGCCGGGAATCATCTAGGACATAATGTTAAATAAACAATTTGAATAGCCGTACGAGCCGAACGTGTTTTCAAATTACTCCGGTATTATAACCTGTACATTTTGGGCATAGCCTTTGTGGGGCGTACGCTCCCGGGGGGCGAAGCCCAGGGTGACCATCAGTACAGTGTTCTAGTGGTAGTGAAAGAGTAAATCCGAGTTTCGATCATTTCGCAGTCTAATGTCGAGTATTTCCTGACGTCATCGCGTCGGCAACACTCATAGGCGTCGGACGCCCGGCGTCGTGTAACACTGTTCGTCGGTTTCGGAGTCGGGGAGCCTAAGATTTACGTTTAATGGCCGCGACGCCGACGCTCCTTTACCAATACATCGGTGTCTCGACGCTTTTTGGCTATCAATCGATTAACATGTTGCCAAAACCATTTTCCGCGTCTTGATAGGACTGCCCGTTCCCGAGGTAGCAGGCTCTAAAATAGGCGTAGCGACGCCAAGCTGTGTGCGACGTGCGACCCATAGTGACGTGGGTTTGTGGGGACTAGAAATCAATTGCCGGGGCAATCGGAGTGCGAATTACCTAGTTACTTAGCTCCTGTGACTTTTTCGACATGCAACACATGTCTGCAAGTGTTTTCGGATTTAAATAGTCGACTGCCGCCGGTCTTACTACAATCGATATGCGCGTTTTCAACATTCGATCAAGTTTTTAATTTTCATCAGTGTCCAGTGCATGGTCGTTCAACGTTACGCTTCGCGGGTTTTCACGCAACTCATAACCCGCTGTCACCACATCTGTACTTTAATTGCGCACAAGAGAACATTCGGTGCTCCTAAGCTTCTTCTTCCCTATTTGACGATCATATCTGACTATGGATCGCAAAAAATCTAAAAGCACCTCTTACACCGAGGAGCCGCCATTGGGTAAAGCAGACTTTAACCTAGAATCCGGTTAAAACCGCCTCTAAGGCGTCGTCAGTGGAGTTAGCCAATAACATGAGTAATAACGGAACTAAGATTAGTTCTAGTTCCAAGCGGGCTCCGAAAACAGCCCACAGTCCCACGACTAGCAAGAACAAATGCGAGGAATGCAGTAAAGAATACCGATCACTTGCCAATCTTTGTCGACACTAGGAAGATTGTGGAAGCACCCTACGAAAGAAATGCCTATTTCTTAACATGACATCCAGACGTATCCCGCTCTGCGTCAGCACAAGCGCCGAGTTCAGCCTTTTGATAACGCACCAGATCTGGAAGCAAAGCTACCTGTCCCAAAAATTCTATTGTGGGCCAAGAATCGCTACGATTGAAGCTAGAAAGTTAAAGGGTCAGGTGAGCATAAATAAAATGGAGATCGCGAACGGTCTGACTTGTCATCAGATCCGTAGTATCCGGGAATCGGCAAATACAAGAAGTTTTTAGAACAAGCCAAAAGAGAAATGGGAAAGTTCTTCCCTTAAATTTTTTCTTAAAAAGGGACCTTCCTTTGCCTCCTCTTCAACCAGCTCTGATACCACTGCTACTTCCAGCATCCCGCCTGCTCTGTCAACCCCGCGCTCTTCCAAGCATCCAATAGCTTCCACAGATAGGGAGGTCACTCCGGTTTCTTCCAACCCGATTTATATTCTTATTCCCCCGTCACGAGGAGAAAAATAATGACGAAGCCTGCAACTAACAGCGGGACAGCCTTAACAACTAGTGGCCAAACAAATTCTCCTTTCCATACTGCTGGCAATTCACAGCAAACTGCTCCCAAAAAATCAGTCAAGAGGAAACGAGAGGGCAAAACATCCAGGTAAGGCTTTTTCAGACAACCCGCCGAGTAATTTGCCATCGAACTCAGCTTCAAGCACTTCAGAGACTAATTTATTTTGGGACGGAATATCACCCCACCGAATATTATCCCAACCTGATCAGAATATAATAACCATTAAAATCGCTGTTGCAAACATGCCTCACTAGTTCAGACGAAGACTTCTACTTAGCAATTCGCTTGGGCTAAGCGATAAACTACCATCAAAATGCATTGCCGGTCCGCTCAGACCACTAAAACCTCGCCCTCCTTCACCTACGGCCACCAAAGCAAAAAAACAACCGGAGTCTCAAGACCTGTTGAAATACCAGCGCGCAGTTCTTGCGGAGAAAATCTTCGCTGGTACCCCTAATCTCCAAGAGGAAACCTTTCCGGAAATCCACGAAGTCGAAGAATTATAAGTAAGTATATTTCAAAAACACGTTCCGGCCACAAAGCCTATTCACGGTATGTGAACCAGAACTATATTTTATCCCATATCACTCTTAGAAATTAAGGAGGCTATAAAAACCGGGAAGAACACCGCTCCAGTCAAGTAAAAAGTACCTTCTGCGCAATTGACCAGCTTTTATAACGTAATACTTTTTCAGCGTATAGAACCATCGTGTTGGAAGAAAAACCGGACGATTTTATTGCCAAAAACGGGCGAAAGACAATTGGAGACCCGTAACAATTTGTTCTAACGTTCAAAGATCACTCCATAGGATTTTGACAAAGAGTTTAGGAGCAAACCACATTAACCACCTCCAACACGGTTTTAGAGAAGTAGACGGTTGTATCGTCAACGTATTACTATTCAACCAATATATAACATATAGCAGACTTCAAGGAAAATCAATGTATATTGTTTCCCTTGATATTAGAAAAGCGTTTGGCTCGGTCCGTCATGACTCTAGTAAAAGAGCACTCATAAGATCCAACTTAGACAAGCCATCAGTCGAGTAAATAATTGGAACCTTATGAGCCTTTACGACCATAACGTCTATAACTTATCCAAATGACTTAATAACCTGAAGAAAATTCCGCTAAAGCCTGATTAAAAATTCGAGTTATTAAAATCACATCTTATCCCACGCCTATATCATTGCTTACAATCTCCTGCGACCAGGAGTCGTCTTTTATCCGAATGTGACAGCCTGCTCAGAAGAACAAAAAAACGCTTGTCTTAATTGAGTACCCATATGCCCAATCCACTTCTTCCGCGACACAGCCTGGGGCTTGAGGAAATCCGTTCAGTAATCCCTCCCATCTTAAGAGATCGCTTAGACTGATCAGGTCTAGCTGGCACAACATAGGCTCAAATACTACTGTCCCAACCCTGCAAATCCATGTACAACCGAATCGACCGTCTAACACCTGCTAGAAATCCCCATACTAAAAAGAGAAATTGCGACGAGCCCCTTGAGCAAGGCCCTACAAGATGCTGCGGATGACGTGGAAAGCAGAGTTTGGCTTTCGCATACTCCAAGAGGTTGGACTGGCCGTGATTTTATTCGATCCATTCAACTTCGAACCAATAATCTACCAGTACTAGGACTCCATTACGCGCCAGTCGGCAAACGATACTATAGAGCTGGCTGCCAAAGAGTAGAGACATTGTGCCATGTCGTGCAAGGGTGTAGGATTAATTTCATTGGGAGGATGAAAAGGCACCGAGAAGGGCAGCTTTATATCCAAGATCAAGCAATCCACCAGCCAGACAACCAGACTATCATCTGTGACGCTATGGTATGCTAAGAAGCTGATCGTACACTCGCAGAAAGTTGGGAGATAAGGCGTCGCGTGTACGATCACCAGCATTTCTTGAACGCTGCCCAGCGTCAGTGGCCGGCCGCAATATTCTGCCTGCCTCTGCTTGAACGTGCAAGAGGCATTTGGCCTGGAGCTAACGAACCACCTACTGATGTTCTAGGCCTACCTCAATACTTCAAAAATTGATGGGTCCACTCCTGCCTAAAATGGAGCAGTTCCTTTCATCGGTAAATTATGGGAACCACATGGAGACCCGGAAGACCACCACCTCAAAATCGTCGTGCGTGAGGTCTCTTATTTTCTTTCCATCTAATTCCAGGGCTAGTTCATGGAACTCAGCCACTACCAACCCAACATGTTATATTATTTGTTTGGTATTATTTATTTCTGTTTAATTGTTATTTAGTCATTTAACTTAAAATCTGTAATTATTTTAACTTACATATTATATATTGAAATATTTATGTCAGGGCTTAAATTGTAAATCCTATGGTCGGATTACACCTCAGACCAAAATGTATCATTCCATTTAGAATCAATAGAAATATTTTAATATTCAAATGCCGCGTCATCAAAATAGATGCGCGCATGAATGGATTAACGGGATTCCCATTGTCCCTATCTACTATCTAGCAAACCACTGCCAAGAGAACAGGCTAAGAAAAATTTGCGAGGGACGAAGACCCTGTTTAGCTTAACTCTAGTCTGGTACTGTAAGGCGATATGAGAGGTGTAGCTTAAGTGGGAAATTAGCAATAATCACCGATGAAATACCACTACTTTCATCGTTTCATTACTTACTCGGTGAGGCAAAACGCATTCGTTGAGCGCTCCTGCGACAACTGTTATGCTATTCTTGAACCAAGTGTTTAGTGGGTGACAGGAATCTTAATCTTGAATATATTATCGTATAGTGCTATAATTTTTTCGGGCGGTTCTCTGTATCGGAAAATTATACGTTTCCAGAGATGTATGTTTCTTATTATTATGTAGGAATGTCATTTATGCCCCGACATGATTTGATCCGATTTACAACAATTTTGAGAACAAAGGCTAAGATACAAAACGGTTATTAAATATTATAAATCAATAAAAAACATGAAAACGTTTTTTTCTGTTGTTTAGTTAGTCAGGAAGATTGCAATGTACTTCCAGAAGAAATAAACGAACAGTATGGTAAGGATATATGCGGTGTTTGGCATAAAATACCTACACGTATTCAAAAA
Organism: Pogonus chalceus; assembly: GCA_002278615.1. NCBI lineage: Eukaryota > Metazoa > Arthropoda > Insecta > Coleoptera > Carabidae > Pogonus > Pogonus chalceus. The sequence continues at coordinate 9,641 of NEEE01006111.1, read as the reverse complement.
AAAAATATATAGTGAATATGAACCTTGTGACAACTATGAAGATACAAGAAGACAAAAAGCTGATTGTGAGATTGATTACTAAACAAAAAAAATTGACCAATCTGCAGAAAGAAATAGAGGAAAAATTCAAAGAAGCTAAACGATTAAAAACTTTTAAAAACTGATGAAATCCGGCTATATCCGTGGAAGAATTGTCCAAAAAGAGATTTTATTATATGTTTGTTAAGTGCATCTTCTGAAATCTGCATCTGTGTCATTTTGTGAAAAGAGATAGTGCTCGCGTACATCACACAGATTATGAGAGCTTATGTCCTTATATTCTCGGTGAAGATGTTATATACAGCTGCGATCAATGGAATAGCAGTGTTGACTCGGTGTAATTATATTCGTTTATAACCTTCCACTACTTTTATCAAAATGATTTACAAAGTGGTCAAAAGTATTGTTATATATAGACAATCAAAACAGGATGCAATAAAACACATTTTCTTATTTTTGCAGTGGGAGGGAACTTTTCGTATATAATTGTGACGAAAGAAGTACGGACAATTAAATAGCAGTGCACTAAAAATTTAAAGTTAATAATTTAAACTCTTGTCCTTATAATTTTTTTTTGTTAACAAAAAGTGAGTTTTTATTATTTTTTGTATTTTCCAATAAAGATTATGTAATTATAAAATAGTAAATATGAGTTATTTAATATTTAGTGGGTCGTGGAAAACACTATTCAGAAGAAAAAAGAACTAGAATAGTTAGATTGATTAAACTGAGAAAGACGTATAAGGAAATTCAAAAATAGAAGAATTGATCAAAAGAATGGCGTGATCAAAAAATGAGAAAATCAAAGAAGGTGCCAGTTTGTAAAATGTTGTAAAAAACCACGAACTTTTTGCAAAAAGTGTAATGTAACTTTGTGTATTACATGTTTTCGTCTTGGTGTTCAGTTTTTTTATAATTAACTCATTTAATCGTGTTTATATTTTATTATTTTCATCATATATTTAATTTTATTTTTCTTATACCTTTTTCCGTTTTTAATTTCTGTTTTAGTATTGTTGTGAACTTTTTTTATATTCATGTTTAAAATCTTTGAAAAATGGAATGTATATTCCTTGCATAATATAAACTCCATTTCTCCTATGATTCGTACTTTTATATTAACTCAAATTTGTCTATCAAAATATAAATCTAAATTCGGTCATAGATATTCGATGAAAGAAAAATCTCTTTTCCTTTCGATCTATCGTCACAGTCCCAAATGTTACCGTCATCTTCAACATATTTTACTTTTATTTCTTCTATTAGAACCCTTCAGCGAGTCCAACATAAACTCAAATTCAAGTCTGCTATAAATAAGCAGTTATTTAAATATTTTCATAAAATTAGTAAAACTTAGCAACCATTGGACAAATATTCTACGTTGATGGGGAATGAGATGGAGCGATCCGCAGGTTTACATTTAAGCACTAACAAAGAAGCCATTGATGGTTTGGAAGATTTTGGTTCAAGACGATGGTTTATTTTGCACATAATGCCACGAAAAAATTTCTACTTAAAGAATGTATCAAATAAGTTATTCAGGCCATTCATGAAGTTACGCAATTTAGGGTATATGCGTCAGTCTGCGATATGGAACCTTGCAACTGACCAGTAGTCGAAAGCTTATCGGAACATATCGGAGACAAGGAAAAATGTATTTATAATGTCGGTGGTCATGTAACTGTTCATTAATTTGATATCCCACATCTTGTAAAGACCCTGAAGAACAATTTAATGACATTATATATAACGGAGCTACTGCAAAATGCAATCATAAAGATCATGCATAAAATATCGGCCAGGCACGAATTTATTCATCTCACCAAATTAACCCAAGACCATATTAACCCCGAAGAGAAAAAACTGAAAGTTAAATTAGCTGACCAGGTCTTCAGTCACCCCGCTAACTTAATCATGATGTTCTGCGATACTCTTATCCGAACATATGAAAAAATTACAATTTTTGGCTGATTTAAAAAAAAATTATGAAATGGATAATGAAACATTAGGAAACAACCTTTGACCTTGAAATCTTTCTTTCCGATGGCGAAGAAAAAGATAATAGCGCCATAGAATAAATAAATGAAATTAATAATTCAAAGACATCCGTAAAAAAGATGAAAATTTAGAACCATTAAATATAATTCGATTCATATTTAATAATAACTTAGAAAACGTTTTTATAAATTTAACTATTGCATTTAGAATTTTTCTAACCTTCCCAGTGTCAGTTGCAACAGATGAAAGTTCTTTTTCAAAATTAAAACTAATAAAAACATACTTGAAATCAACTATTTCTCAACAAAGATTGGTGGGGCTTGCATTAATATTAATTGAGAAAGAAATTAGTGATGAATTAGATGTTAATAAAATTATAGTAAAATTTGCGTCCATAAAAGCGAGAAAAATTAATTTATAGTAACCCTTTATTATTTAAGACAAACGAGAAGGCAAAACATATTAAAAAATTTATTAATAGTTTTGCTTCCTTAAAACCCGAAGAAAAAAATATGTTATTAAGTTTTTTACAGCATATACATTTTTTTATGAATTTGTAAATACAGATGTAATAAAATTTAAATGTCAACAGTTTATAGCAAAAATGAGGAAAGGCATTCCAGCGAAATTCAAATCATTTTTGGAAATTTTGAATTATAAACAAGTCAACAAATTTAAGAAAAATAATGATCCTACGTCACAGAAGTTATTGAGATATTCATTTCTGAAGATGATTTAAGAAACGAAAAAAAAGAAACATTATATTCTAATTTAAGAGAGCAATCAAGAACAATTATTAAAATTCACATTCTTTACCATGGGCTCAAATTTGATGACAGAATATATTCCAGATAATTTTAATAACTTAATTGGTTTGAATAGAGAATCATTTGCATATACATGCAGAAAAATTAGCATTATATCATTCTTACTTTGTATAAGATAATTAATATATATTTAATAGATACTAAGACCTACACTGGCAGTGTCAAGTTTTACAATAAATAAAGTTTTAAAAGAATGTAAGGACAAAAGAAGAGTTTTATCCTCCAAAAAACAAGGACCCGTGCAAAGAAAATAAGGGATATTGTAAATTTCATCAGTCAGTCATTCGGCGTACTGTCTACGATATGTATAGAGATAGTATTTACAGCAATTATATATTAAATTCTATTTAATTAATTCAAGCCTGTGTTTATTTAAGAACATGAAAGTACTAACACATTGGCTATAGAATTAAAAAAGGAGGAACTATTTTTTGGCTGTACCTCAACATTGTTGCGAATATTACACGATATAAGATTTACGTGAAAAAAAGAAAGCAATAGAAAATTTTAAATGGAATCCGAACATAATGTTATCGCACGTTTTTATTTGAAAAAAATACATATAAAATAAAAATTGTTCGGATCCTTTAAATGTAGTTTTTATGGACGAAACTAGGATTTTCCAAAAAGGATCCTTTCAAAAATCCTGGCAGAATAATTATATCTTAAGTGTAAAAAGGCCAAAAAAAGAAGGAAGAAAAAGGTTTATAACTAATATACTTTAACAAGCCTTCATTACTGCATAATTAATAAATTTTTAGATATATAATAGTGCATGCTGGTAGTAGAGACGAATTTGTCGAAGAAGCAAGTTAAATTTTTGCTTCTAAGCAAACTACGGCTAATTAACACAGGAAAATGAACTCAAAACTTATAATAAATGCTTAAAAATTCAATTATTATCATCTCTAGCCGAACCCAGTTTAATTATAATTGATATTGTTCCATATCACAGTAGGGTAGTATGAAATTCATTTGAACACAGTTTTTCATTAAATTTTGCATAGTATATCTTATAGGAAAATCCAGTTCCAACAATAGTATTAACAAAGGATTCAGTAAAATAATGGTTGAACGAAAAAAGAATTGAATTTTATGAAACAGATTTTAAATATAATTTGCTAAAATTGGTAAAAAAGTAAAACATTACTCAACATATAAGAAGTCAAATTATTTATATATTTTAATCATTTTTGGAATAAACCTAGTAAAAAAGAATATTCATTTGTTAATATAATTTTACGATATGGTCATCAAGTTTTGCACCTACCGCCATATGATTGTCATTATAACGCGATTGAAATATATGGGGCATATGTAAGTCTTCCTATAATAAAAATATAGGAAAAAATGGGACTTCAAGTATATCAGCTTTAAATATGTGGCAAGAACCGATTAATAAAATTGATATTAATGTCTGAAACAGTACAATTACAAAAGTAGAGAAAAGTATACAAGATTGAAATGCTGAAATTAAAGTAGATATGGAGAATATTGAGCCAGTAATTAAACAAATCTCAGAAAATACCATCGGATGATTATATTTCCGATGAAGCAACAGAAAATTATTAAATTTGGAATAATATTTTATTTTTTATTGATAAACTATATTTTAAAATGTTCGTATGTTTTCAAATTCAAAATATATCTTTAAATTTAATTAAAAGTTATAAAATTGACAAGAAGTTAATCATTTTTAAATTTTGGATTCCTCCTTTTTTATATATATACTTTTTATTTTGGATTCCTTAAATAATACATACACATTAAATAATTTATTATCATGGTATTTGTTCAGCACTAGTCAGTCCTAACGCCCTACTCTATCAACTTACCCTCAAGTGGGGGTTTTTAGTTATAAGTTTAACTTTTGTATGTATTTAAGCATTATTTTTTTTTTCACTTGCTTTGACCACGATCTTATTATTAGTCCACATTGTATCTTATTTTTTTTGTATTTTTTTTAAATTTAATTAAATCAACGCAATCAATTTTAATTTAAACCACCACCTATCATCTCAACTTTACATTTTGGCTCTTCGAGCCGGATCGTAATCAGCCAAAGCCAACAAACCAGGAAGCAGTCATCCGCAAAAGGATCCTTCCGAGTTAAGGAATTAAAACTAGAGAGCAATCATCCAATCGCTGGAACCGTCGTTAAAACACCAATTTCGAAGTAGTCATCCAAAACTGGAATCTCTCATAACAAAGAAGCCAAAGATTAGTCAACTCTATTTTTACTGATTTTGTTATACATCTCCTTTGATAAGTCGTATTTATACTGTACATATTCAACTTCATTCAAAATGCCCGATGAAATAAAAACTCTAATCGCACGGCGTGCCTTAATAAAATCTACTGTAACTCGAATCAAAACGTTTGTAAATAATTATTAAAAATCGACAGAGCAAAACATTTGTCAATTAGAAACACGTCTACCTGCTAAAAGATCTGCTTTCAAAGATTATGATGATATTCAAATAAAAATTAATTGATGTTAAACATGCTAAAGATTCTGACGAATTTGAAACCGTATATTATGACGTAGAAGCTAAAATATTAGATATTTTGGAAAATCATGAACGTCCACCAAAAACACAGTTGTAAGTTCACAAAATCTACATTGAAACATTTACTCGATCGGCAACAAGTTATGTAAGATTACCAATTTTAAATTTGCCGACGTTTTCTGGTACCCATATAGAGTGGGTATCATTTCGTGACACGTTCAAATCTTTAATACATAATAGCAGCGCGTATAGTGCTTTCAACAGCTGAAGTATTTATTAAAAATAAAAATTCCAAAACGTGGATTAAATGTTGCGCTCTTTTAGATCAAGGTTCACAATTGTATTTTATTTGTTATTCATTAGCAAAAGATTTAGGTTTAGAACGTAAATTAAATGACTGGTTATAGAAATCAATAATACCGAATGTACTGCAAAGGAATTAGTTCCAGTTCATATCAAATCTATAACAGAAAACCTTCCGCTACAATCTTTTAGATCAGATTCTATAAACATCCCTAGTACCATTAAATTTACTGTCCCAAATTTTAATATTTCTAATCCAATAGATATTATAATTGAAGCGAAAATATTTTGTTAAACGGTAAAAAAAACCCAATAATTTTACTCCGCATCTGCAAAACAAGTATTTAGATTGAATTCTGGGTGGCAACTTAAAACTTCCAAATTCTAAGGACACGTCCCTTTGCAAAAATTCTCTGTCATCCTTAAACAAAGAAATTACGAAATTTTGGGAAATTGAAGAAAATCCCTCTATAAACACATCCCAACAGATGTTGTCGCCAGAAGAAATACAATGCGAGAGATACTTCTGAGAAACGCTTACTCGTGACCATAGCGGGTTGTTAATAGTAAAATTACCCTTCAAGGCAGACCTAAGTGTTTTCGGCGACGCTAAATATCAGCAATAAACCGATTTTATTCTCTAGAAAAACGCTTTAAACAAAATCCATCACTGTACCAATGTTATTTCGAATTTATTCATGAATAAATAAAACTAAATTACATGACATAAGCTGAAAATCCAGATAAAGATATTATATATTTACCGCATCAAAGTGTATTTAAAGTAACGAGTTCAACTACAATTCTTCGTGCCGTCAGCAATCAAGAACAATTATAAAAATTCAAATTCTTTAACATGAGCTCAAATTTGATAAAAAAATATATTCCAGATAATTTTAATAACTTAATTGGTTAGAACAGAAGATCAATTGCATATACTTGTAGAAATGTTTCGGAACTATCAAGTACTTATTCAACTTAATGTAAAGTATGTCGTAACTTTAATCTGAAAATAACTTAGAAATTTTCGCGTTGTACGTTCATATTGTAGGCAAAAATAATAAATATTATCTTTGATTGTCGGTAAATTTTCAATATGTTTTTAAGAATTTTAATTCTTGTCAAACTAAAAAGTTGTTTATGCCTTAAAGTCATTTACTTTTTTTATATAAAATAATGTATAATCATTTATCTAAACGATTTTGAATTTGTGCAAATATTTTAATAAAGAAAAAGAGAAAAATGGTCTTCTAATTCCGTGTTCTGCTAGTCGAGAGAAAAATTAGCATTATATCATTCTTACTTTGTATAAGATTATTAATATATAATTAATAGATACTAAGACCTACACTGGCAGTGTCAAGTTCCACAATAAATAAAATTTTAGAAGAATTTAAGGACAAAAGAAAAGTTTTATCCTCTAAAAAGCAAGGACCCGTGCAAAGAAAATAAGGGATATTGTGAATTTCATCAGTCAGTCATTCGGTGTACTGTATACGATATGTATAGAGATAGTATTTAAAGCAAAATAAATAAGCTAATATAATTAATATGCAACTTTAAAAAAAATATATGAATATTATAAAAATAATAAAATTGTATACAATTTTCTGCAACTATGATACTCTATATGAGTGATTCTGAAAATTATTTAGAGGGTCGCAGAAAAACTAATTACACATCTTTGTTTTTCCAATATTTCATAAATTAATGGTCATAAATTTACTCTGGATTTATATTATGAAATAACTTCTGTATATTCTATGAGTAGAGCTACGTCTCTAGGCTTTTCGAGTTATTTTACATACCTAATAAAAAGTGCTAAAACATACAATGCCATGTTATTTTATTTCTAATAATATATAATGTAAGTATACTACTTTTATTTATTTAATTTTAATTCAATTATTTAACTGTTTGATTGATTTTAAAATTTATAAGAAATTATTCTTCATTAAATATGGATAAATGTTAAAAAGGAAAGCTTGGAGTGTAGCTGCAAAAAATCTTGCTGCAGTTGGCATCAGTAAAAAAAAAAAAAACCAGAAATGCCACCAGTGATGGAATCAACTCCTATAAAAAAAGGGATATATAATGAATTATTTTTAAAATATGGATTTACATTTCTGCTGGTACGCATGATAAACAACTACCTTATTTTAGGTCATTAAATCAAAGGAAATGTTTATTAGAAAAGTATTCCTTTACTCAGGAAAAATATCTTTTAGCATCTTATCAAGCATAATATCTGATAACAAAGGCTAATAACCATATAAAAATAGAGAATAACTTCTGACCTACTGCAGTATAAACTACAGAAACCATTCATGGATAAAAATATGCAGATGAACTATGGAAAATTCCTCTCTCCAATGATACAGTTAATAAAAGGATATCAGATATTAGTTTTGATTAGGTTCTGTAACGAATTAAAGAAATTTTAAAATATGCAATTCAGCTAGATGAATCAAAATATCACCAGATCCTAATGTAATATTAAATAATGCAATACGTATTATAAATTTCATAAAATATAGTGCACTTAATATTCGTTTGTTTGAAAATTTATGGGGGCAGATTACGATCAACTTTTATTTCGTACAGAAGTAAGATGGTTGTCAAAGGGTCAAGTTTTAAAACGACTAATAGTGCTAAAAGATGAGATAATGATATTTTTATCGGAAACAAAGTCCGATCTTTCTAATCTCTTCCATGATGAAACTTGAGTTTGCAAATTAAATTACTTGTCAGACATATTCGAGAAACTGAATGAACTGCATATGTCCTTGCAGGGCGAGCATACCAACATATAAACTTTATATAATAAATTTAGTGCATTTATCAAGAAGATAAAACTTTGGAAATCAAGTGTAGAAAATGGCATGTTCGTGATATTGTCACGTACACATGATTTTATTACATTAAATAATTTGGGTAACATTTCAATTATGAAAAACAAAACTGATCTTGTCATGCAGGGTAGAACAATTTAAAATATATTTTTCATCCGATTTAAATACTGAACAGTTTATCTGGGTGCAAAAACCATTCCTTGTAGAAATAGATTAAGTAAATCATCTCTCATTAAGTGTCCAAAAAGAATTTGCCGAATTTAGTTGTAATACAAAACGTAAAACCGAATTTAGTTGTGATACAAAAGTTAAAACGGAATTTAGTAAGCAAATACTGATTTTTTTTTGCCTTGGTATGCAGAGTATTTATTACTTGCTAAATTTGAAATACTCTTACCATTTACGACGACGTATTAATGTGAAGAGGCATTTTCAGTAATGGCCAATATCAAAACAAAGCAGCACTCTCGTCTTGCATCATAGAAATTGCAATGAGACCTGCACTAAGCAATATTAACTCAGGTTAAGTTTATTGTGCCAAAATAAGCAAGCTTTTACGTCCCATTAAATTTAATTGAAAATATTTTAAGTATACTCGTCAATTTTTGTTTGCGTGTATTTTGGTTGAAATAAAATTTGTTCTAAATTAATATATTAATAAATACTTCTCATATTGGTTTTTTCCCTTACTAACACTTTCTTATATCTAAATATTCACCAAAAGTAACCCATTCTGAAGATGACATGTAATAGAGTTTAAATGCAAAATTTTACTTAAATCGGTCGAGTAGTTTTCCAGGAAATTGCGTATACATACATCAATATAGATAGACAGAAATCAAGGCAAAAATTATTTAATCGTATTTTACACATATTTCATTCTATTTTTACCATAATAAATATAAAATAAATAAATTTTTTTTTAGAAGAAATGTTAACAATAAAAGATCTGTACAATCAAATAGTTATAACTTATACAACAATTTTAAATTTTTATCAAGATATAGAGAACTCCATCACCTTTAGTAAATTAAAAATCCTTCATCCAAGCATAATAAAAACGATAGATTTATTCGCAGCACTACAAAAATTATCCCAATATTATAACAAAA
>NEEE01006109.1:8603-26016 GCA_002278615.1 Pogonus chalceus | reverse complement strand
GCAAAATCACTATATTAAAAAGTTCGTATGTATCGTTTGGTAGACCATCCCATCCCAAGAAAAATAGTTCTCACCGCCCTTGGTTTTAGACGCTGGAAATGGTTATTTTGCTTGAGATCTTAATAATATGTTTTGCTAAATTAATATTAATTTGCTTGCGGAAGAATTAATAAGCGTATGATAAAAACAGAATTTAAAAGTAATAAAAGGCTATGTATTGAGCCTGTTAAGAGGCTTTGATCGAAAGTTATTTTGGGTTAGAAAATTTTTCTAAAATAATAATTGACAAAGTTTTAAAGGTAGAGCAACATGCCTAAAATATATTAAATCTTGTTAGGGGGGTAAGTATGGATTACGAAGATGTACAGAAGGTATTATTAACTTCCATTAAAGAAGATGATCCTCATAAAGGGTTTAAAGAGTTAGAGATTAAGAGGTATTGTATTGCATATCAGGCATTATTTAATAGATGGAATAGCATAATACTACCACCTTTTTTAAAGGAAATTTTAGAAAGTGGAACCTGTTGGAAAATCGATGACACCTTAGGTCATGTTGAGCTTGATAGGTATGCACTAGGGAAAAAATTGTTAAGCTTAAAAACTGAAAATGGACAGAAATCTCTTCTTGATTCTTTTGATCGTTACAAAATTGCTTGCTGGTGTTGTTTTGAGGACGAGATAAGAGCCATTTTTGAAGAATTTAAATTAACATTAGGTAGTAAGCCAGTAGAGAGTTTAGTTAAGGGATGTGATAAAGGGGCTTTAATGATTTACTGGTCACATGCTATAAATAACCAAGAACATCAGTTAGAATTAAATAATGAGCATCCATACGTTTACGCTTTTAAATGTGCGATGCTAGAAAAGCATGTTGAAGCTTTGGAATTCTTTTGGAATAAGCTACAATCCATCGGTTCTATATCTTCAGAAAGGAAAGAAGATTTATTAATCGAGGTAGCATATAATAAAGGGCGTTTTTCTGCTGATAATGTTGGAATGGTTGATTTTTGTCTACGTTACCTTCATGAAGATAAGTATCATGAGTTATTGAAAAGGGATTTTAAACAAAATAAGTATCATTATACGTTAAGTACGCTCACAGGAAGTTACTCCTTTGAAAGTGCCAAAAAGCTATTTGAACATTTAAAGTCAGAAGATTTATCTCCTGAAGGTTATAGTACATCGATGTTTGGAGCATTGGATTCACTTGTTTCTGTACCAGATGATAGTTTTATTAAGTCTGGTAGTGACATGCTTACTTCCATCTGGAATCGTCCTGGCTTTGAAACTCATAAACAACACTTTTTAGATAAGTTGAGTATAGGATATGCATCTAGAAATAGAATTGCTTGTCTGATCAAAAATAATGCGGATATTAAGGTATTGCCGGAAATTATTAAATCTCTTAATCAAGAGCAAATGCAGTCTATTATGGAAGAAGATAAATCAATACATGAGATATTCACTAGAATTAGAGATAGGCAATTAGTTAGTGGAGATGGTGATCAGTTACCAAGTTCATCATTAGATGTAGAAACTATACAGCAAAAGGTGGTTGATGTTAGAAGCAAAGTGTAGAGTTTCTCTTTTTGAAAATTCAGTTACTTAGACTTAAACGAAAGCATACAAAGAATTTTAGTGAGAGTAAAAATTGTAAAAGGTTAAAATCAGGAGGCGGTTATGGTTAATAACGATCAACAGCAAGAAAAACCACAAGATTTCGAGCTAATGGAGTTACTTTTTAGTAAGGTAGATTCTTCAACTTCTGATGCAGCGGATTCACTGGATAAATCTTTTGAAGCAAGATATCAGTCATTGGTTGATCAAATACAATCCTATTTACATTCTAGTGAAAAGCCAGGCTTTTTTCCTCATAGGTTTTTAGGTTCTTTTTCCAGTGTATTAGATACTAAACTTAATGATAAGCTAGGTATAAAGAAGTTACACTTTCGTTTTGAGGGGGCAAGAACTTTAAAGGTTGTAGCAGAAACGGAATCCAAAACACATGTTTTTATTTTTACTGAGGAGATAGAAGCTCAACATTCTCATTCTCCACAAACACGCACTAAAAATTTTGAATTCACCACAGGTGAGTGGAAGAATGTGATGGGTAGAGATTACACTCCATTAGACGAACGTAAGCTTCAAATTGATGTGATAAAAATTTTGAAAGATAAGTATGAGTTAGTAAAAAGCAGACCAAAGTCAGACAAGGATGTTAAGTCGAAGAAGTTACATTTATATCTGAAGAATAACGTATTGGAGTATAAAGCTAAGGATATATATGGAAATATTCAAACAATGCAAATTGATTCTGGTGAGTTAAAGGGTAATGATGCGTTTAAAAATAAATTTTTTGATGAAATCAAGCAGTTTCTAGGTAAGTCAGGTAAAGATCTTAGTGATGATGTTAGAAAAGAATTATCAAGACTTACGTCAGCAAAGGGATATACCTTAAAGAGTGATGGAGAAGATGAAAAAATAAACATTAAGGTAGAAAGTAAAAAGAAGATTGTAGATCAACCCATCGAGCCTACAGTAAAGTTTCAGGAAGTGACAAAAAAGCTGGGTAAATCTATTTACCTAGAGGGTTATATAGAAAAGCTTGTCAGTTCAGATACACGTCAAGCTAAGGAAAATCTCGAAGACATTCTAAATTATATAAAAAAAATTCATACCAATTTAGACTTGCAAGCTAATGTTTATGGTATTAAAGCTCGCGAAGCTGATCAACATGGCTTTGTAGCAGGAGTATTTGATAACTTTCGATATCGTGATAATACCAAACTCTATTTGGAGCAGTTTGCTGGGGGAGGTTACGCTGATATTGTTTTGCTTGTTCGTGGGCCTAATCGTGCTGTTGATTCAGTTCCAATTCTTATTGAACTCAAGGCTGGAACTGAAGGACAGGTTAATCCAAGTGATGCGCTTAGACAAGCTGAAGATTATATAAAAGGTTTTAGACCAAACAAGATGAGGATTTTAACCAATGCAGGTGATGCCATTGCTGTTGGGTTAAATTTAGATAATGCGGAACCGTTTAAAACTGAAGTAAAACCTATTAAACGACCACCAGCTCCTTTGATGGAGGAATTTATCGAACTAGTTGGCAAGTGGGATAATAAATCAGCTTATGAGGAAGTTTTTAAGCGAGAGGTAAAAGATTTATTATCAAGCGAATATCATACTTTTCCAGCAAATAAAGAAACAAAAGATCATTACTATTTCAGTCGAGACATATTAGGTCAATCAATTTTAATCAACAAGGTTGGTCAAGATCAAAGTAACATTAAAAAGTATGTATACTCATATGGTGAGTACCCTCTGAACTGGCCTCAGGGAACGGAATACACTTTATCTAAAAGCCCTGTTACAACATTAATATTTGTTCAAGGTAATGAAGGGCAAGAAAAAACAGCATTCATTTTTCATATACGAGAGTCCAATACAAAAGAATTCTATGCTGATAAAAAAATTCCAGTGCTGAACATACCTGGAATAGGAGGAGTAAAAAATGTCATAGAAATTAAAATGAGTCTCAAAAAATATGAAACAGGGTTATCTTTTGAAGAGCTTTTCGAAATAGAACAGATAAGTAAATATAATCCAAGTGATGCCGATCAGCAATTTACAGGTAATTTTCTTAAGATACCTAATTCTGATGAATTAAAGGCGAAACTTGATCAGGCAATCACTTCTCAGCATTCTACTTCTCTTGATGATAAAGATTTATTACCAGGTTATAAAAGGCTACTTACTGAGATAGCAGATACGATTTACCCTATTAAAGATTTGATTACTAATGAAGCAAGATTGCAAGCCATTCTTAATGGTTTGTTTAGTAGTTACAGTGATTTAAAGCTACAGGAAACTTCTTCTAAGACTGTAATCATACCTGAATTTCAAGTAGGAGCAGGTGGTCGTGTAGATATGGTAATTCAAGGTATTGGTTCTTCACCTCAGGGTACTAAAGAATACACTCCTATAGCGCTGGAATTTAAGCTTATAGATAAAAATCTAAATCAAGATCAGCTGAAAGAGGAAGTTGATAAATTAACAAAAGAACAAAATATTAGATATGCTAAAGGGGCGGCACTGAAAGCAATCACAGATAGTGACAAAATGCTTTTCATGGGAGTAGTTGTTAATGTGAAAGCTAAAGATAAAAATTCTTTAATATTAACAAGTGATAAGTTTGTTCCTGCTCTAGTAGTTCATAGTTCTATTGACATAGCTAAGAGAAAACATTTAGAAGGAATACAAGAAGTAACCCAGAGACTCAAAGATATGGGTATACAAGAGGGGAATTTACGTACATTAGAATCTGCAACAGCAGAACAAGATTATCATTATTGGCTGCAGCAACATGATATAGCTGATATTGCAAGGATAAAATATGGTTATGGAATTGATGGAGCTGACACATTATTTGAAATAGTGGGATCACCGGAACACATAGTTAATCAATTGCAACAGTTTCAGAATAGCGTAAGAGGTGGTGAAAAAAGGCCATTAACTTTAATTGTTAATTTAGATAATAATCACTGGGTTACGTTAGTTATTTCCCATCAAAATGGGCAATATAATGGATATTATGTAGACTCATTGGGTAGTAATGTTCCAGATAATATTCGTCAAGTTTTACAGAAGGTTCAAATTACTGTTCATGATGTTTCTGTTGCTCAACAGAGAGATGGTCACAATTGCGGCTTATGGGCATTAGAAAATGCTCACTCCCTAAACCAAATGATAGCAAATGGCTATGATTCCGATTGGGTTAGAGATCTGTTACTGTTTAATCGAAATGAAGCATATTTTCAAGAACAAAGAGAAAATATTTCAGATAGATTAAGTATAGATCCACAACGTATAGCTAACTTAGATGAAGCTATACTTGCTGAAACACAAGCAAATAGGAAGAAATTCAACCTGAACAGTTGTGTAAGGCCTGGTGGTAGAAGCAAAAGAAGTGTCAATCCTTGTTTATTTTCAAAGGGTGATGTGGAAAAATTTAGTAAAGGAAAGGTAGATGAAAATAATGTAGACAAAATTATAATTGATAGTGAAAAATTTCTAACTTATGTTAAAAGTAGTCAAGATGAAGCGAAAAATGCTCAGTTAATAGAGTTTGTTGGGGACAAAAGTATTGAAGGGGATCATAAGTACTTACTTGACAAGGTAACTGAAGATCAAGGATATGAACGTTATATTCAGAATGAACGTGTTAAGAATTCGCATGGAGATATCTCACAGCAAGCTAGCAGTGCAACAAAAGGCTCAAAATTAAAATGCAGGTTAATGAATGCTGCTGGTGGGATACAATTAATAAGAGGGATCCATGGTGCTATCGTATCTTGCAAGGAAGGGACAGCCACAGATTGTGGATTAAATCTAGGCGGAATAGGATGGTCTTTTGCATCTCAACCGATTGAAAATGTAATGGTTAAAATTACTCCAAAAGTTGTAGCATCAGCTGAAAAGGTTGTGGGAAAAATTATACCAGGTACTTTAGGTAAACAGACAAAATTTGCTATTCGAGTTGTGGGAGTAAAATTTGGCAGTACAATAGCAAGAGGTACAGCAGGAGCTATAACTGGCGTCTTTGATATTGTTGATATAGGCATGTCAGCAAACAATCTTGTTGATTGTAAAAAAAGAGAGAATAGTGATAATCCATGTGGAGAAAAGGAGATAAGAGATAATATAGCATCTATATCTTTTTCCACTATATCGTTTGTGTCTGGTGTTGCTCTTACAGCACTTGGTATGCCTGGAATCGGCATTGCAGTTGGAGTTGCATTGATGGTAGCTTCTGGGGTTTATAGTGGTGTTAGCAATATCGTGGAGTACGAGAAAAAGTATGATACAACCCATGATGAAAATTGGCGTATTTTTTGGCATACATTTGCTTTTCAACCTATACCACAAGATGTACAACATCTTGCAGCAAGAAAGGAAATGGTTAATAGTCTAGCTAAAGGAGTTTGGAAAGCTTTAAATAATGACCCTAGTAATGTTGTTGCTTATGGTATTGGTCTTGGAAAAATAAACGGTAATACTCTTCGTCCAGATTATGCAACGATTATGATGAATAGGAAAAATGCCAATACACAAGATCTTTCGCGTGTTATACCTGATTATATTGAAGGTGCTAGCATGATTTGTTTGCCACACAGTACTAGTCAAGATTACGAAAAGGGTATTAAAAGCTCAGTTCCATCGGCTAAGTACTATTGTGATAATGCAATGGTTATTAGCCATGATAAGAGAGTAAATATGATGCAAAAGGACAAAACAATTATTTATGATTTAAGCAATGTGGACAGAGGTACCATCGTTGGAAGTAACGAGAGGAACAATAATTTTCTAATTGGCTCAGGTACAGCAAACATAACTGGTGGTAGTAATAAGGTAGTAAATAGGTTTGTTGTAAATAACGTTGACTTCTCAGGTAAAATTATTGGTGGAAGTAACTCTGTTAATATACTTGATTTGAGCCAATTGAAAGATACAGTTGTAGGAGTGAATGTTAACTATCGTTTTAAGCCTAGTGCCTCTGGGTCATTAAAGGCAAGAGTAAATGGTCGTTGGCTAATCAATGATCAAATTGATAATAATGGCATCTTTAATTACTACTATGTTGGAAGAAAGAACAAGGTGGATGAGATTTCGTGCATGGGTTACTCTGAACACTTTACAGGAATCGATGATCGTGACGTTATCATAGATAGTAGTGGTGGTTCTAATAAAAATGAGAAAGATGTAGTTGAAAATTGTAAAAAAGTAATTATTTCGCCGTATACTACAGTTAAGGGTGGAAAGAGCAATTATACTTTTTACGTAAAAGCTGCAGACTACAAAGGTAAGGGTTTATATTCAGAAATTGATGTAGATGGAACAGGAACTATAATTTTTCCGGAAATCGATTTATTAGGTGATTGTGATCAAATCACTTATTCTACAAGCAGTAATACTTTATCTTTAGAAATAAATTTTGGTCAAAATAATCAATTTACTCTTGATATAAAAAATTATGTCGAACAAAGCAGTAATAAACCTCACTTTGTACTAATAGATAAAAATGGTAGTAATATTGTTCCTAAGATTGAAAGATCGGACTCATCAGCTATAAAAATTACTTCATTTGAATTACATTCAGAACATTCCTTAGATAATTTTGACGATGTTGCAAGTCATTATAAGAAAATTCTAAACAATAACAAGGATTACAAAGTCTTTAGTGTTATCAGAGATAGAGTACAGAATCAGGGTAATAGTGCAGTTCCACATATGGTTTTTGGTTCTCTGGAAGATGATGTAATAAACTTCGATCAAGGAACTATGTTTGCTAGGGGAGGAGGAGGAAGTGATGTGTATTTTATTAGCAATGATATAAATAGTAGAGAAGTTAAAATTGATAATAACTCAAGTGATAAAAAACTAGATACACTATTTATGTCGGCAGTTGAGAAAGATTTTTCAATCCAGCAATGTGATCTGTATTTAAAATACAATAATAGTAACATTCGAGTGAAAAATTACTTTCAAGATCCTAATTATAGGCATCTTATAATTATGAACAAAAAAGGAGAAACTTTTATCCCCAATATACAATCAATGTCTTGTTCTCCCTCTTCTTCGGGAAAGGGTAAATTAGTTCCTTTTTTACAGGCTACACAAACTCAGAATATGTTTTTGTTATCTAAGGATTTTCAAGGTGATCATGTAGTAATAGATTCTCGTCTTGAAGATATTAAAAAGTATAAAGATAAAGATGATCTCTTATTAATAAGAGAAAGTGAAATTCCTTTTCTGATTAGAATAGAAGGTTTTTATACTGAACGAAGTAAATGGAAAAACATTTCTTATTCTTTATGGAATAACAATGATCTCTTTCCATCTCCTGAGTTATTAGAGAACGTTGATAATGTAATGGAGCATAAGGATAAACTTAGAGGTGATTATGAAAGAATTGTAAAAGAATATATTGAAGACTTTAGTGATTCTACTAGTATCATTCAGCACAATCAAAAATTAGAAAAAAATATCTCTACTTCTGTAGGACAAGATGAGGAACGAATAGGAGTAATGGTACTAAAAAATATTACTCCGGATCAGGTTGAAGTTTCTAGTAGTGGTACAGATCTGATATTTCGTGATAAGAAGTCTAATCATACGATCAACATAAACAATTGGAATAATTCTGAATCTTATAGAATTTCCACATTGGAATTCGATCTGGGTTTAGAACCAATAACAATCCGTAAGTTAGATAGGTTTAGTTTGCCTGAGGTAAGAAAAATACAAGCTTTAATTGATAAAGCTTCAGAAAATTATCAGAATAGCGATAAATATACCCCTAAAGTAGAAAATGACTTTAAATGTTTAATATCAGTTGACGATTTTGAAAGAGAAAATAGAGATCCAGTACATCAATGTCTTGGTTTTCCTTCACTGCAAGACCGGGTTAGCTTTACAGGAAATTCCTGTAGTTTAGAGCAAATTGAGGAATTAAAAAATAAAACGCCAAGTAGTAATCAGATTTTAACATTGCTTGAAAAGTTAGAAAATAACCTTTTGCTGAATGGCTATGATTCAAACGTAATAGATCAGTGCAATAAGTGGATGATAACTTCAGGATTGGGGGTATTAAAACCATTGGTAAGCACAGCAGTTTATGAAGGTAAATGGGATGAAGTTAAAAATCTTCTTGATAAAACTGCTAAAAAAAGTAATGCTGATGTTGAACATAAAAATCAGTGTTCACAGGACTGGACGGCTTTCAATCATGCTGTTTACAACGGTAATGTGAAATTAAGTGAAAGTGTATTTAAATCATTTTCAGAGAAGAAAGGTGACATTAATGCCTTAACTAGTTGCAACGATGATAATTGGGCGCCTTTACACTATGCTGTTTATTACGGCAACCTTGATATGGTTAGCTTTCTTATAGATAAAGGTGCTAAGGTTGACATTCAAAGTAAAAATGGTAAGACCCCCCTACATTTGGCTGTTGAGGAAGCCAAGCAAAACATAATTAATCTTCTTCTTGATAGAGGTGCTGATATTGAGGCTAAAAACAACGATGGTAGAACACCTCTGTACTTAGCTGCTTACAATAATGACTCAGGTGTAATTGAACTTCTTTGTAACAGGATCAAGACTAAAAGTAATGACGCATTTAAAATGATAAAACAGGTTGAATTTTTAAAGAAGGAAGTTGTTAACCAAGCAAATATTCCATCTAATGCAAAAAGATCGGTAGAGTCTTGTATAAGTAGTTTAAGAGGTTCAATAAAAAATGCAGCCAAAAAGGTGCTAAAGGACGGTATGCTAAATGATCTTAATGCTTCAACCATTAAACTTGTGGATGGAGTGTATAATTTTGATAAAAAGTTATTTGGTGAGGCAATTAAGGAAGCTGTAAATGACGTATACTGGCAAGTAGGTGTAGAAAAAGTATTAAGGTTTATACGCAGTCACCATTATATTGATCAGTTTATTCCAGGTTATATAGCTGTGTTTGACAAAATACCAAAGAATGATGGTGCAATGTTCAAATTAGCTTATTATATTAAAGAGACAATGGGTATGGACAACTATCCTAAGGTCAATTTAGAACAAAGATCTGCTCTTGAAAGGCTAAAAAGTAGATTACCAGAATCAGTGAGAAATGCAGTATTTTCGTCAGAGGTATGTATTAAGAATGTTAAGTATAGTGAGTATTTGTATGCTGCTAGCTATGCTCCATATGACAGTGAGAGACGTAGGGTATTTACTGGGATTTCAGGTGGTAGAGTAAAAGCAGATGAATGGAAGATTGAAAATAGTGGCAATGGTTTTTATATAAAGAATATTGTGCGTGGAGAATATTTGTATGCTGCTAAAGATTATTTTAATTATGACAACGATAGGCGGAGAGTATTTACCTGGATTCCAAGAGATGTAAAGAATGATAAATTTAAGTGGGAGATTAAACCTGATGGCAATAATGTGTATATAAAGAATATTGAGCATCAAGAATATTTGTATGCTGCTAGTGATTATTTTAATTATGACAATAGTAGGCGGCAAGTGTTTACTTGGATTCAAGGACACAGAGTTTTACAAGATAAGTGGAGTATTAAAAATTGTGGATCTACTCGCAAGAGACGTAGCATACAAGAATTAAATGGTTATAATCAAACTGTAGTAGACGATCAGTTAATATTGACTGAAGAAAATAGTCAGCAAATAGCAAGTAGAATATCCGCTATAGTTGAAGATGTTGAAAGGCACACCTTGTTAAATCAGTCAAAAAATAAGTTAGATTTAGATAGTTATTTAAATAATAGAGGGAGAAGCAATGCTGATCTCTATCTGGATTCTATGAGGAGAGATGTATGTAGTGAACTCAATGCAAGTGGAAGAAGAAATATTGTTCTAAGCGGAAACAATGTATGTGCAATTACTTCAGGTTATGAAACACTTGATATTGAAAACTTCCCTATTCAAGAAGTAGTAATTAATGATGATGTCAATGGAAAGAAAAGTTTAAGAAGTACATTAGATTTACATCAGTTGGTGCAACAAGTAGATAGGGATTTGAGTATAAAACCGATACCAACAGTTATTAAAGACAAAAATGATTTATTAATTAAGTTATCTATATCAGCTACCAGCTTGCAGCAAGATGTAATAACAGTGAGGCTGAAAGATGCCCTTGTAAATAAGTGGTATAAAAAATTACAAATTATTTTTGATAATGCACCGATGGAAATCGATGATAGTTTAGGTTTAAAGTCTTCGTTCTTTATTTCTGATGAAAAAATTATTGTAGTAACACCTCAAGACGTGGAAGAAAAGAATAAACTAATCATATCTAAAAAAGCAGGGCAGTATACCTATCTTCATGATAAATATGATTTGATAGTTACCAATGCCTTTAATGCTGATATAGAGGCAAGTGAGTCGTGTATTATACGTTTTAGAGATTTCTATAAAGAACCTAAAATGGAAACATTATCTATAAAATTTGCTGACAAAGAAATATTATTAAGTAACGAAATAGATAAAATACGTAATTCAGATAGTATTGATGAATTAAATAATGTGAGTTCTATTATTAATTCACAAAAGAATTCTATACCTTTAGAGGCTCCAAACAGTGGAGATATAAATGCTCAAGGTAAACTTGGTAGGACATCTTTGCATCTTGCTTCTGAAGCAGGTGAATGGGATAAAGTTAAACTCCTTCTTGATAGGTGGGCTAATACCGAAATTCAAGATAAGTTTGGGTACACGCCAATGTTTCTTGCTATTCAATCAGGTAAATGGAGTGTGGTAGAACTTCTTCTTGATTATGGTGCTAATATTAATGCTCAAGATAAGGAAGATCATACGCCTTTACACTTTGCTGCTCAAAAGGATAATTTGGATATGGTTAAATTCCTTCTTGACAGAGGTGCTAAGGTCGAAGTTCAAGACAAGCTTGGTTACATACCAATACTTTCTGCTGCTCAGTTAGGTAGATGGGGTGTGGTCAAGCTTCTTGTTAGTAACGGTGCAAAATTTAATAATGAGATAACGTATCAGGGAACGCCTTTACATTTTGCTGCTCAAGAGGGTAATCTGGATATAGCTCAATTTCTTCTTGATGAAGGTGCTGACATAGAGTCTCAAGACGACCATAATAGAAAACCTCTACATCTTGCTGTTGAAGCAGGAAGGTTGAACGTAGTAAAACTTCTTCTTGATAGAGGTGCTAGTGTCAATGCTAAAGATAAGAATGATAGAACACCTTTAGACTTAGCTACTAAAGGAGATATGATAGAAGTTTTGGAGAAAGCACAGTTGGATCAAGGGTTGTTAATTAATGCAAGGGATGGTAATCTTGATAAAGTAAAAGATCTTATCGCTCGAGGTGCAAATTTAGAAACTAAAGACAATAATGATAATACTACTCTACATAATGCTTGTAATAATGATCGCTTAGAAGTAGTGAAATATCTTATCAAAAAAGGAGCTAGTTTAAAGGCTAAAAATAAAGACGGTAAAATACCTTTAGAGTTGGCTGAGCAAAAGGGTTACACAGATATAGTAGAAGTGATAAAGAAGATGCAATTGGGCTTAGATGAAAAATTGTTATCTGCAGTAAAAAATGATGATCTTAATGAAGTTGAGGATCTTGTTGGCCAGGGTGCTAGCTTAAAGGCCAAGGATAGCAATAATAGCACTCTTTTACACTATGCTTCTTGTAATATTAACTTGAAAGTAGTAGAATATCTTATCGAAAAGGGAGCTAGCTTAAAGGCTAAAAATAAAGATGGTAACACACCTTTAGACTTGGCTGTTAAAGAAAATATAAAAGAATTTTTGAAAAAAGCACAGTCAGGTTTAAATAAAGAATTGTTGGCTGTAGTAAACGGTGATGATCTTAATAGAGTCAAGGCTCTTGTTAGCCAAGGTGCTAATTTAGAAGCGAAAGATAATAGTGATAATACTCCTTTACATAACGCTTGTAATAATGGTCATGTGAAAGTAGTAGAATATCTTGTCGAAGAGGGAGCTAGCTTAAAGGTTAAAAATAAAGATGGTGAAACACCTTTGCATGTAGCTGCTCAACACGATAGTACACTTGAAGTAATTGAATTTATTTTGAACAGAGATCTTAGTGGTATTAATGATATAACTAATAACGGTAGAACACCTTTACATTTAGCTATACAAGGAAATAAACCAAGTACAGTCAAACTTCTTCTCAAAAAAGGTGCTAATATTAACGCTAAAGACAAGGATGGTAAAACACCTTTGGATTTGGCTGTGCAAGAAGGTTATACAAATATAGTGGAGATGATAGAGCAAGTACAATTAGATTTAGATGAAGGATTGTTGACTGCAGTACAAGATGGTAATCTCAATGAAGCTGAAGATCTTGTTAGTCGGAATGCTAATGTTAATACTACAGATATATACAGTTGGACACCACTACATTGGGCTGCATTTGAGGATCGTTTAGAAATTGCAAGGTTTTTGATAAAAAAAGGCGCTGATATTAATGCTGCAGATAAAGGCCCTTATGGTAAAAAGCCTGTGCATGTTGCTATTGAGAATAATAGTAAAGATATCATAGGGTTTCTTCTCAGCAAAGGAGTGAGTATTGATGATACTGACAAGCAAGGTTATACACCACTGCACTATGCTGCATGGAGAGGTCGTTCAGAGGTTGCTAGTCTTCTTTTTGATAAGGGAGCTAATATCAATGCCGCAGATGCCTCTACTGCTGGTAAAAAGCCTATACATGTTGCTGCTGAAAATAACAGTAAAAGTATTATAGAGTTTCTTATCAGCAAGGGGGTAAACGTTGATGAGACTGATAAAAATGGTTGGGCACCTTTACACTATGCTGCTAAGTTTGATCAATTAGAGGTTGCAAAATTCTTGATAGAAAAAGGAGCTAATATCAATGCTGCAGATACTTCTACTATTGGTGAAAAACCTATACATGTTGCCGCTGAGAATAATAGTAAAAACATTATAGAGTTTCTTATTAGTAAGGGAGTGAGTGTTAATGATACTGACAAAGATGGCAGGACACCGCTGTACTGGGCTTCTTGGAATGGTCGTCTGGATGTAGTAGAGTATCTTATAGGTAAAGGAGCTGATATCAGTGCTAAAGATAAGGATGGTAGAAACCCGCTAGATGTGGCTAAAGGTCACCAGTATGATAATGTTGTAGAGTATTTACAACAAGCAGAATTATGGCTAAATCAACAATTGTTGACTGCAGTACAAGATGGTGATTTTGAAAAAGTTAAAGATCTTGTAAGCCGAGGTGCTAGCTTAGATGCTGCTAACATTGATGCTCAAGATAAGGATGGTAAAACACCTTTGCATTTTGCTGCTCAAGAAGGTAATCTGGACATGGTCCAATTTTTCCTTGGTAGAGGTGCTAAGATTGAAGCCAAAGACAAATATGGATGGACACCTTTACACTTTGCTGCTCAAGAAGGTAATCTGGACATGGTCCAGTTTTTCCTTGGTAGAGGTGCTAAGATTGAAGCCAAAGACAAATATGGATGGACACCTTTACACTTTGCTGCTTCTAGTAATAAGTTTGACATAGTTAAGTTTCTTTTTGATAAGAACGCTAATATTAAAGCTAGAGATATCTACGGTAATACGCCTTTACATGTGGCTGCTCAGTATAGTAATAAGCTTGAAATAGTTGAATTTCTTTTAGACAAGAATGCTAATGATATTAATGATGTAACTAATGACCGCTCTACACTTTTACATGTAGCTGTCAAGGGAAATAAATTAAATACAGTTAAATTTCTCCTCGGTAGAAGTGCTAACATTGAAGTTAAGGATATTAATGGCCAAACGCCTTTGGTCTTAGCTACTCGAGCGCGTTACACAAATATAATTGAAGCTTTAGAACATCCAGAATTAGTCCTAGAAAGGCATTTGTTCACAGAAGTAGGACTGAACGATAGTATAGGTGATCGTGGTAGAATCACAAGTCTTATTAACCGTGGTGCTAACATTGATGCCAAGGACAAGCATGGAAATACACTACTGTCTTTAGCGGCTGAAATAGGTGATTATGGTGGAGCTCTTCTCCTACTTCAAAATGGTGCTAGTACTGAAGTTAAAAATGGGGAACTTTATGAAACTCCTTTACATGTAGCAGTTAAATACTGTAAGCCATATATAGTGGATTTACTTCTCAGTTATGGTGGAAATGTTAACGTCCAAAACAGGAATCGTAGTACACCTCTACATTATGCTGTTAATGCTCACAGTTTTGATATAGTGAAGGTCCTTGTCAATGCCGGTGCTAATCTTAGTGCTACAGATGATTACGGCAGAACACCACTAAATATTGCTAGAGATCAAGGATGTGGTAATATTGTGACATATTTAGAAGAAAAACTCAGTCAGGAAAGAGGAGAACGCAAACGTCGTCATCACTTATCACGTAAACCTCTTGCTATAAATCAACCTGAGATAGCAGCAAGTAGTGGCACAAGACCGTCTTCATGGCTAAATTATTTACCTGGTTTGGTAAAAAGCTTTATAGGTGGGTTATTGAGCTCTAAATCTGAGGGGACTACAAGTTCAGTATCACAAGTTGATGGGCAATTTGCCAAAGCGTCGGTAAGTAATAGTAGTTTGACAAGTACCACACTACCATCTGATGGTAAAGATAAAAGACAAGAAAATGGAGGTTTCTTTCGAAATAACGTCGATTATGTAAATGCAAATCTAAAGCGAATGCGTGAAAGGCAAGCACCTGTTAAATTTAAGCCTAGTGGAGGAAATACAATATTAGAAATGGGAGATCACTATCTATCACAGGTTGACTTTAATGGTACAATAACTTTATTTGACTTATTGATTAGAAAATTTACAGGTCAGAAGTATATTTCTACTGTAGATCAGTCTATATCTCCACTAAAAGCACAGGGCTATGCATTAAGCATCACAAATGGATTCAAGAAAGTAGTAGAGCAAGCTGGATTAAAAAGTGGTGTATTAATGCATCGATTAAATATTGATTATATGGGAATGCAGAAAGAGATTGTTAGAAAAGTCATAAGAGGTCAATTTAATGAGATTTCAGGAGTTTTAAGCTCGTATTTAGAGAAAGCATGTCCTAGTAGAGAAGCAGGATGTCCTGGTAAGTTAAGTTCGAAGAAATTTGAAAAGTTTATAGCTAAATTTAATAAGGGTCTGCTAAATCAATCAATAGAGCAGATATTACACAACAGAGATGGTACATTAGAAGTTGATGGTGCAAAGCAGATGAGTTTAGAGCCTCAAAATTATTTAAGTAATGCTTCAGTTCACAGCCATTCAGAAGTATCAACTTGTCTTTCTGAGATAGGAGTAACCAAGCTTGGAGGTAATATCAATAGGTAGGTTATAATATAAGAGGTGGAGCTATAATATGCCAAGTAGTGGAAAATTTAAAGTGAAGGTAGCCAAAATAATTAGGGATACCAGACCAAGTTTGATGGTCCTAATACTAAAATGGATGAAGTAGACATTAAATGCTAAGTGGTTAATGTATTTTCCATATTGAACTTACAGTACGTAGCTTTGATATAGAAGTTTGGGTAACGTTATGATAGTAATTTATATAATTCTATGTGCAATCTTTATAGCTGTTTTAGACAGTTCATTAGACTCTTAATTAAGGGGTATGTCTGACTTAGGAAAGATTNCTCATCATATGCTAATTTTATTATTGGTGATTTTTCTGCTATTTTCCTTAAATCTTCATCAGTTGTTTCTTCTGCATATTTAAAGAAAAATAGCCAACGGTCTACTACATTTTCTAGCTGCTCTTCCCTGCTCTTAGGAAACTTTGGCAGCTCAATGAAGATAAATTGAAAATCTTTTAAGTCATGCTCGTTAGTTTTTTCATCTCTTATAGTATGGCTAGATATATAATCAAGCTTATCAGGAAATAAATTACAATTGGAAATAGCAATAAAGAAAACCTTCTTTAAATCAATGTACTTACCACCTTTATCAGCCTGCCTTGAGTAAGCCTTAGCAGCATATAATTGAGCCCGTTTTTCGAAGCCTTTATCACGAGCGAGTTGCATCTCAATCACGTACCTGGCCCCAGTAGAATCTCTGCACAGGACGTCAACAATACTCTGCTTATCAGAGGCAATTTCAGGGTCCATAATGGTGCTAAGGAATTCGACTTCTTGTATAGTATTTATTTCAGTAAACCCTAAAATATCATTCAAAAAGTGGATAAGGATATTCTTATTTTTTTCAGTACCGAATATTTTTTTGAATGTTAAATCTAGCTTGGGATCTAAAAATTTAGAAAGAGCCATAAGAACAAACCTTAAAAAGCATTAACAATTATACACAATTCTGAAGAAATATTCAACGTTTTTATGCTGAAGTCTATTAAAGTTAGCTAAATTTCAAGAGTTAGCAAAAAACTACCTTCATAGATGATCCTAGAATGCTACTACGCACCTTAGACGGTCCCTTTCTATATCTTTTTATTACCCTTCTGTAAAGTACTTAAAAAGGCCAGCAAATGGATGCGATGAGTTTGAAGTTGTAGAAGATACCCTTTTTAACGCTTTTTGGTGTATAAAAATACAACGACATCGTTTAAAGAAACTAGTAACTATTAATATCTTTACTATCTCATAAAAAAATAAATAAAAAAGATTGAGAAATTGATTTGACTTCACTCGAAAGCTATGGCTTTATGCCAATGCTGATAAAAAAAACAGCAGTAAATATTTAAAAAAAGTTTGTTGTTAGTGAAAGGTAAATTATATGAATAAAAGTAAAGAAGAAATAGAATTCAGAATATTAGAAAGCAAAGGCAAAGCACTACTTGATCGTGAAATAATGGAAACGTTTCTAAGTGCAGTACATGAAAGGCC
>NEEE01006141.1:48250-90020 GCA_002278615.1 Pogonus chalceus | reverse complement strand
TGCAAATATTTTAGAAACAAGCATTACTTTTTAAATTTGAAAAATATGTTTTGAATACTATAAATCTATTAATTAATTAGAACATCGTCCAACTAAAATAAACTAAAAATAAATTTATAGCGTATTATGAAATTTCAAAAACAATAACAAAATTTTAGTTTTAGTGTACAAAAACAAACGTTAGTTAAAAAATTGCACAAGTATGCAGAAATTTTTGCTCGTAATTTGCACTGTCAGAATTTCTAATAAATGAAAATATTTGAATAAAGCGGCACACATATGTAAATATACATGTATCTGCATTATACAAAATTATAACCGCTTGTTCTGGTAAACAAGATCACATTAATTAATATCAAAAGGATTACAAATGATGCTTAATTTTTACAATTTTCACTTAGTATGATGTATACATATATGTATCTACATGTACTGCACATGTTTCATTCAATAATGAATACATATCTATTCAAATTATGTTTCAAAACACATCATTAATTTTACAATTTATATTTTCATTTCATATTCGTGGAATATATTAAAAATTATATAATAATCCTGATCAAATATTATTGCTAATTATTTTGAATTACTATTTTTTTTTTTTTTATTACAAACTGTTACTATTTTATTATATTTTAAATATAATTAAAATGATCGGTTTTGTAACTATTTTTTAAATATATTGTGATTTATTTAAGTAAAGAATTCATTCGAAATTAATGCGAAAATACTTATTTGTTATTGTATATCATTAGATAATTTGCTGAACAAATTTTGATAAAATACAAAGATAAAGTTAAATACTTAACTTATGAAAGATTTCCATTGAGTAAAATAAATTCAGAATCCAATCCAGACGAAATTTCTTATTCTTTGATAAGTTTTTTATTGAATAAAGAAAATTATTTAAAAATATATTTAAATTTAATATGAAAAAATATTAATATTTACTAAACGAATATAAAATTATACGATTTAATATAGTATATGGTTTATTATTTCACTTATTGTTTCTTTATTTCTTTGCATAACTATAATTTACATTTTTCTATTAGCATAGTCAATAAATTCTTATCCTAATATAAAATAAAAACAATATTTCAATATAACAATAATTAGTGTGTATTAAAAAAATATTACCATACCTTTTGTAAAAATAATAAATTATCAAATAAATATATTACTGTGATTATTAAAATTTATTTCAATATCTGTTATATATGTATGTACATGTCTTATTTCTACTCATAAAAGTGTGATAATAAATCTTGTAAAATAATTTAACAAACCAAATTAATATTGTGTAAACCAAAATTAAATTGTAAAAGACGAAGTTAAGAAACCCTAGTTCCATTGTAAATATAAACATTATTATAAATACTGATAACAGTAACATTCATATATAAATCACCTAAAAGTTTTTGTAGATTAAGTGTATAAATCAAACCCTTAAACTACTTGAAGAAGATAAATGTAAATTGGATCTATATTTCAATTTTTTTTTTGTATTATTTACTCATGTACCTTTCAGTTACCATGTATTTAGATTAAGTGTGTTAAAAGAAATGAAAACAAAAAAGCATAAAAAATAATTATATGATTTAATAAATAATGTAAAAAAATTGTGTTCCAAAATATATTATTTTATCCTTTCTCATAAATAACTAAAACTGAGTCCTATCAATCATGTGAGTACTATAAATTTTTAAATTTGTATCCACTTTATAGCCAATGGAAACGCAAATAAATCTAGCGATAGGATGGCGAAGAATCAAACCCTGCTACAACAAATAATAGTTTATATATATATATATATACCTTTGTAATAATCAATTTAATTAATAATATAAAATATGTAAATATTTCAAGGTATTGATTAGAATTTTTAAATCTAAGTTGATAAACCCTTAAAACACAGGTTTAATTTATATCCTTTTACTAAAATAAAATTATTTAAGAATAAAAATTTTCACACTACAATATTAATTGTAAGGTTAAATTAACTAAAAATTTTCTTATTTTTGCTTTTAATTTTATATTCAAATTATTTGCCTTATAAGTTTTATGATTACATTTAATTTAAAATTTGATACAAAATTAAAACCCATGAAACCAATCTTTTAATTTCAGGTTTATTTTCGCAATAAATTAGTTTCATATTTTTAATGTACATATGTATATGTGTACATATTGTTCTGTCATATATTATAAATAAAACAATATTCTTAAATTCTTTTAATATATGATGTAACAATAAAAAAATTGTTATATGTTAAACTTTAATTTTGCTTAAGGTAATTGTTTGCTGTAATTATTATTATATAATGTGTATTTACATATTAAATAGAATTTTAAAAATTTTCACTTATCACTGAGTATTTAATTTATAAATAATAACCAAAAATTACTTCTAAGTATTAGTGTTAACATATAATTTTAACTTAATTCTATTTTGTAAATCAAATATGTTTTATATTTCATATTCACTAAAATTAAGATATAGTTTACAGATAAATTTATTTTTATTAAAAAATGTAATATGAAAAGCTTTAAAGCTTATTTGCCGCTACATAAAAATAAAAGATTTAACTAACAAAAATTTTTCATCCAAATTCTTAATACCCTACTGACACAATTAATGTAACTACTATGCAATTTATTTATAAATTAAAATTAAAATATTATTATATGCGACTCATCAAAAGTACAAAATAGAAACGTTTTTTTATCAGTTCAGTTCCAACTTTTATTAAAGTAACATCAATATTAGACTTTATAACTTATAATTTATATTAATTTAAAATGATTTCGGATACATGGAATCATTTGTCTAAAACAATAGTAATTATTACAATTTGTGTAACATGTGTGAAGAGTAAAGCTATTGTTAAACGACAAAATTATGAATATCCACAACAATATTATCAAGATCAAACGGAAAATCTGCAAAACAATAATGAGGAATTTGTGTTACGCAGACCAAATATAAATGAGCCGTTTCAACATGAATCTATGGTTGCAAAACATACGCCACATAATTATCAAATGCATGGAGATTTCGTTCCAAGACCAAATCCGCATATAAATCTTCCACGGATGCCACATCATCAGCAACAACAACAACAACAACAAAGGCATAGAGGAGATATAAATCAAGAATACCCAAATCACCCTCACGTAAATAATCAAGAGTATTATCAGAATAAAGATCATACAAAGGAAGAACATTTGTACCATTCAAGAATGAATCATCCTAATCAAAATTTACATCTAGAACCTACTCAATTTGAAGAAAAAGAAAATAATCTAGCTTCAGAAAATCAAAAGAAAGAAGAGATCTTACAACAATCAAATATAAATCCAAGTAAACAAAATGAAGAAATTATACCGCAATCAGACATAAATCAAAATCAACAAAATAAAGAAAACGTACAGCAATTAAATACAAATGAAAATCAACAAAACGAAGAAACTATGGTGCAGAATGAAGAAATTGTGCAACAAAATGAAGAAACTGATCCACAGTCTAAAACAAACGAACAGATTACTAGTCAAGATGATACAAAAGAAAATATTGAATCAAACAACAAAAAAGAAGAACCTATTGTTAGCCATTCAGAAAATAAAAATGAAAATGAAGAAGAAAAAGAGAAATCCGAAGTAATTCTTATGGATACAATTAAAAAAGATAATCCAGAAAAAGAAAACTCATCGAATGAAGATAAAGTTAATGAAGATAAAGAAAACGATAATAAACCTGATATAAAGGAAGAAAATAATGATAAATTTAATGAAATAGACGATAAAATACAAAACGAAGAAATTAATCTTAAAGACCAAGAAAAACTGGAGGAAAATAAAAACTCCGAAGACGGCCCACATCATTCTTTAGATCCTCATGTTGCATCAAATAATCCAGGTAAATAATTTTCCAGAATATACAATTCTGATTATTTATAATACATCATTTGAACATATTTATAATTTTTTTGTTTTTATTTTAGAAGATAACACAAGAAACGAGCGAACCATTGGCCGATTGCATGATATCGAAGATCCACGTATAATGATTGAAAATTTTAGAAAAAAATTAAAAACGGCGCGTAATAATGTAGAAGAAATGGAAGCTGCAAACAGAAGAAGAAGTGATCCACGTATTTTTATATATGATCCAAGTTTACCTGTAATTCCACCTGCAAAAGCACTTATGACTCCTAGACATCGTCAAGTCGAAGAAAAAGAAGAAAATGTTCCTCCTCAAAAAAGGCGCCAGAGTCTATTAGATGGCTTAAAGAGTAATCCCGATAAACAAATTGATGTTAGAAAACTTATTACATCTCCAATTATAGATGATAGTACATCAGAATCATCAGAAGAAAAGAAAATCATAATTGATAACCATACTGTTCCAACTTCAAACCAAAACATAGAAAATAACGGAGGAGAAATAACAGAACGAATCGATGATGTAAAACAAGAAACTATTCAAAATAAAGAAATTATTGAACCTTCTGCAAGAGCTTCTCATCATAAATCTAAATTGGAAGAAGAAGAAATTAAACAGTTGCTCCAAGTTAGGGACGAAATTAATAGAATACGTCATATAATGCAAGTTTTGAAAGAACATCAGTTGAAGAAAAAATTTGGTACACAATTTCATAATTCAAGAAATCTTACTGATGCTGAACAAGCCGAATTGCAAGAATTTATCGATAAATTAAAAGAACAAGGGAAAATTTCTACAAACCCTTTAAATGGACCAGAATCAAATAGCCAAATGAATGACAATATACCAGAAGATAATATTCAAAACAACCCATCTTCAGTACCAGATACAGAAAAATTAATCAAAGATATCAAGAAATTAAAAGGAACAATTTTAGATTTTGCAAAACAAATTGGAGCTCATCAAGATGGTTCAGATGATACAAACTTAGAAAAACTAGAAGAACAAATCTTGGAACAACGCCGTCATATTGAAAATTTAAGAAAGCTTGTTGAAAAATTAGCACCACCCAGAAATTTTCCAACTGCAACTGATTCTGCAGTTGTCAAACATCCAGAAGTTGAAAAATCTCACTTACGACAAGAACTTCAGCATTTACAAAGTATATTACGTGATATGTTAAACAAAGAAGAAAATCTATTGAATGCCGCTGAAGGTGTTGCTGAAAAAATGCGGACCGATGAAAAAGTGCGAGCATCAGAAACTAATACAAAAGATACAACAAAAAAACCAGCAAATGAAGAAATAGGAACGCTGGTAAAAGTCTTACAAAACATGCAAAATCCTACCGTGGAAAAAGATTCATTATCACAAAAATTAGCACAAATGGAACATGCAATTAAAACATTAGACTTTCAAAATCACCGAGCTCGCCAAGAAATTCTCCTTGAAAAACTTGAACGTGAAGTCAAAAATCTTAAAGAAATGAAAACATCAGCAAATGATAATGAATTATTAGAAAAAATTCGTAAAATAGAAGAAACCATTGAAAAACATCATAAAAATCCAGAACCTAAACCATTAGATGTTAAAATACAAGATTTACAAAAACAAATTCAACAATTATCGAAACCAACCGGAAGAGACTTAGACTTAAATGATGGTATACATTCAGAACTAGAAAAATTACAAAAAGAAATTGCAGCTCTAGCGAAAAAAACCAACAAACCATCGTCTCGTCAATTAGAAGGAATACTAACCGATTTTATAGCAAATTCCGTAGATAGTTCTAACGAAAAAAATGACAATTTTAACAAAGCTTCTCCATCAACTCTTACATCCAATATTGCTTTTGGACCTAATCATCCTCAACCCTTATTCCAAATTCCATTTTGCCTTCAACGACATCCAAATTATCAACACTATTCACCATCTTTTATAAATCCTCCAATTCAGGAAACATCAAATTTTCAACAACCCATTAATCCTCAACAAATCCCAGGATATTATCCTCAGAATGTACAACCCATTGGTCCAAATTATCATTTTCAACCACAAAATCAACAGAGATATCGGCCACAACAACAACAAATAGAACAAGAGTACCTACCTCTTAGACCTGAACCAGAATTGTACCAATCATCAAAACCAGTAATACATCAAATATATGGACCACCAAGAATGCAAGGATATGAACCATTAGCATCTCAAAGTCACGTATTTAGACCACACAAATCTCATGGTCAATTATATGAACATCCAAAATCACATAATCAATTATATGAAGCTCCTAACACACAAAGTCAAATATATGAAACTGCGAATGCACCAAGTCAAATATATGAAGCTCCCAGAACACAAAGTCAAACATATGAAGCTCCTAAGTCACAAAGTTCCGTATATGAAGCTCCTAAAATCCAAAGTCAAGTATATGAACCTTCAAAAACCCAAAACCAAGCTTATAGTGCTCCAAAAATAGAGGAACAAGTATTTATACCACCAAAATTACATAGTCATACGCATGTACCTTTCAAGTTAGAAGAATCAAAATATGAAGACTCAAAACCACAAGAAAAATATGGACCACCGAAAGATGTACAACATGAAGCTTATAAACCTTCAAAATCTGATATTCACCAAACATACTCACATCCAAAACTAGAAACACATAATAAACCAGAAGGCCAAGATTATGCAAATAAACATGGTGAATATGTTAAACCGCAAAATGGTAATTACCCAGCAGATCATCATCCCTGTCCACAAACAAAAGTAATGGAAGAAGAAATAAAAAGATTAAATGGAATGCTCAATATGTTGAATGATAAAGGGGAGTACGGTACGGATCCAGAACCTGATGAATATGCAGCAGTTTATAAATCGAAAACCACTAATCCTCGTCCAAAACGATCACCTGAAAATTACGAGAAAGACAAACAACAATTAATCACCGAAATCCGAGAACGCTTGTCAAACTTAAGGGATCAAGTACAGAAAGTCCAAAGTAATCATCTTTTTGTAAATTCATCTGAAAACGATATAAGTAGCGAATTTAGCGGTAAGCATTTATTTAAAATTCATATTTTGAACAAATAAAATGTATTAATGTTTTAGATTTTAACGGCCAAAGATCAGTATATCAACCGGAAGGTTCATATTATCAACCTTACGGAAATAAAATGTCACTAAAAAAGAAACAGAAATTTGACGATTTGTTTATTAAAGTTGTTAAATTTATTTTACACAAACTTGAAATTTCAGCACCTTATGTTGTTGAATCATTATTTAATGGCGATGCATTTACGTTTGAAAATTCTTATAACGATCATGATTACGCTTATAGATCAAATAAAAAACTTCGAAGTAATAATGACGGTGAAGACGATAGTTTTTTAGACGATGATGACGAATATGAAGACCCACCTAAATTTCAAAAGAGCTTCGGGGGACTTTTCAACAGTTTTCAAGGTTTTCCCGGCTTATTAGGGTTTATTCCGAATATTTTACTTAAACTTTTGTCAAATTTCAGTTTCTTCCTAAATATTTTGAAACAAAATAAATTTTTCAAAAATTTTCTATTCCCTGGTGCTCTCATTTTAGTGGTAGATGGAGTTATGGCTTTGTTAATATGGTGGTTCTCGGCAGATGAAGGTCAAAATTTTTTAGATTTTCATAACAATCAGCCAAATCAAGTTAAAAATTATAATTAGTCAAATTGTAATATAGTTTATATTTATTTATTTATTATGAATAAAATAGTCAAAATAAAAAGTGTATTTATTTATAGCCCATATTTATCCACAGTGGAAAAAATATTGTACGACTAATTATTAGAAACTAATTAATTTGGAAATAATTTTCAAGTTATTACAAAACTTCATGAAACTAAAATAATTTTAAAAAAAGAAAAAATTCATTTAATTACATCAAATTAGCCATGAGTTAACAATTATGTTTTTTGAAATTAACATGACAAATGAAACAAGAAATGTAACAAATGATAAAATATTATATTTATTGTCTAAAAGTAAAGTGATAAACAAGTTAATTACACTTTATTATTGTTATAATCATATTTAAATAAATAATGTCTTCTACTTCATCACATAAACCGCGAAAACAAGTATCTAATAATAAAAAAGCAATGTCAAAAAAGTCAATTCTTTTGTCAGTCCCAATTTATTTTTACCTAGATTTTTTAAAAATGTATCAAACACCAATTATATTTTATATAGCTGGATTGATTGGAATTCTTCTAGGGTATATTTATGGTAAATATAAACAAATTATTATTACTTATAAATAAATTACTGTTACTTTAAAATCTTAACAGTTCCTCACAATTCAAATGAAATTACACGTAAATTATCGCACGACTTTTCCATATCTAAATACGACATACAAAAGTTAGATTCAACATGTATTCAGTCTTATAGTCCAAAAATCTATGAAGAACTCTTAAAAGAATTGCGGCAAATGCAACAGGCAACAATAAACCTTCAAATAAAGCAACAGGCAACTGATAGGAAAACACAAGCGCTACAACGAACTTTACACACATTAAAAACTTCTATTTGTGATGGAGCGGGTAATTCAAACGATGAAAAAACAAGAAATATGATCAAGGATGCACTTTTAGTTTATGATGCAGATAAACTTGGTTTACGAGGTAAAATTTACTAACAACTCTTAAATTTATTATAAAATATTTTTTATTTATTTTTAGATTATGCATTAGAATCATTAGGTGGAAATATAATTTCTATACCGAATACCACTCCAAAATTATCGCAAGTACAATATGTTTTATTTGGTTTTATTTCCCTACAAAGCTATTCAAATCCCAGGGAAGTAATTCAAGCTGATGTATTACCAGGGAAATGTTTTGCTTTTCAAGGTGAACAAGGCAAATTACGAATAAAATTATCGAATGAAATTTTTATTTCTGCAGTAACATTAGAACATGCCCCAAAATCGCTATTAACTCAAGATGAAATAACTAGTGCACCTCATCATTTTCAAATCATAGTAATATTTTAAATGGAATAAATAAATATTTTAATTAACTTTAATATATAATTATATATTTATAGGGTTTAGAAAAGGCACATGATGATAATGGTATAATATTAGGTCATTTTATTTATACTGTTGATGGGCCACCAAGACAAACATTTTTGATAGTAAATGATCAAGAATCAAAATCATTTCAGTTCGTTGAGCTTCATATTTTAAATAATCATGGAAATGTAGAAACTACATGTGTCTATAGAGTTCGTATCCATGGTCAAGTTAAATCATAAGAATTATTTAACTTGTTATAAATAAGAAAATATAATGTATAAATATTAATAATTTTATTTTTAATCTCATTTATTTAAAAGTCAAGTGCTTATAGATAAGTTTAGCGTAGTTCCCGCAATTTTATGTTAATGTCTAATTGCACATGGTTTGTTGACCACTTAAAATACGTGGCTGTATTGTTTTATATTTTTACGTTTCATCTTTCGCGAATTTATTTGTCATAGAAGATTAATTATTGGCAACGAATAAAAATAAGAATTTTTTAGATTTACAAAATTCACTTATTTAAAGTATCAAAACTTTCGTGCAAATGTTATTTTATTTTTAAAACTATATTGTAGAGGATTCAAAAGAGAATTCATATCTTATAGAATTTTATATACCAAATAGACAAAATTAATAAATGAAGTTTCACATATTTAGCACTTATTTAATAGGAACACTTTATTGGATTGTATAAATTATATAAATGTTATTAAACAGATATTAAAAAGAAAATAAAACCATATAAATTATATTACGTTCTTTATTAACAAACGTAAATACAAAATTAAAAATGTAAATTAAGCCCAGTTTGGTGTAGTTCCGGCCCAATTAGTTTCAGCTGCTCCCGTTGTAGTAGCAGAACTGAATTCTTCTTGTACTTGGGTAGCCCAATCATCAGTAGCACTGAAAGTACCAGCTGCCACAGGGGGTACAGCTGCTGGAGCAACAGCGGCAGTTTCATCGGTCCATTGTTGATCATTTTCAGCCCATCCTGCATCTGGTTCGTGAGCAACCTAGTATATAAAGAATATTACGTTAGAAACATATAAAAATAATAAATATATCTATAAGTTCCATTAAAAATCAGATTTAATTTTAAATCACTGAAATTCATAGGTTCCTTAGATAATTGAGTATCATCATTTTATGATTGAAAATATTCAATAATATTATATAATCTAATAAAAAGTTTGAAATGTAGAATAAAAAAAACATACTTCTGGTTTGACAGCAACAAGTTCTTTTTGTGCTTGTTCTTCCTTTTCAGCTTCTTCAGGATCACGGTAGAAGAACAAATCAACTACAACGTCCCATTTAGTGTCACGAGGAATGGAACCACGAAGACGTAAAACCTTTAAAGAAAATAAAATTTCTTTTTCAATATTATTCAACAAATAACTATTCATAATAAAGTATATGATTAAATAATCAGCTGGAAAAATTTTAACAATCACTGAACAGTCAGCAATAAAGGAACGGTTTGTTATCATCATATCGTAAGTTGCATTGTTTTAATTTCAATAAAAAATATACAATGACTAAATTTTTAAAACATTTCATGCATCCTATGATTTAAAATAAATTATTTGTGTATTTAGTATTGGAACAAATTTAATTATATATTTTAATTAATAATTAATTAAAACAATACGTGCATAAAAACGAACAGTTTTTTAATCTTTCAAAAAATAATTTAAAACTATCAATATGGAAAAAAAGCAATTTGCAAATATGCAAATTACAAAATTAATTAAATTAAAACAACTACAATGCAAAGACTTACACAAATATACAAAAGAAAATAATTTAACTTTTTAGAAGTACATACCTCTCTGGCTAACATCCACCACATTAAACCAATACTGTGTGGAGCTTTATTATTGCATGGAATTGCAATATCAACAAAACGTAAAGGCGAATCTGTATTACAGAAAGCAATTACGGGAATGTTAACGTATGAAGCTTCAGTAATTGGTTGGTGATCGGCAGCTGGGTCAGTAACGATCAAAAGACGAGGTTCACGGAAAGCATCTTGAATTTGATTGGTGAATGCACCAGGAGTGAAACGTCCGGCAATTGGGATGGCGCCAGTATTTGCTATAAAACAAATGTATCTATTAATTTTTCTGTAGTTCCTAAGCAAATAAAATAATGATAACATTAAAATATATTTGCAAAAACATTTGAAGATTCCATGTTTTATTATTAAATGTAATTAAAAAATAAAAATTTTCCTAAAATTATTAACTTCAAACTTAACAATATTTAATGTTACATAGAGTGCTCAGAATTAAAAAGCTCGATTTTGTTTACTATCATATAACAATCAAACAAAAATTTTCATCATTACACTCTAGGATCGCTATTATCATTATATTGGTTTTCGATTTAAGTAATGTAATAAAAAATACCTGCAAACTTAAGAACTGCACGTTGAGCATGTGGGCGAGATGAAATTACGAAAACATCAGCAGGGTGTTCAATGGCAACAATTGCACGGGCAGCCAATAAGAGCTTTTCCCACGTGCGACGCAAATTGATAATTTGAACTCCATCGGGACGACGTTTGTAAACATATTGTTCCATTTGGAAGTTTACATTTTGGGAACCCAAATGGGTGCAAGCGGCTAACATCTTGGTCACGTCATCTTCCTTCAAACTGAGTACATCTAAGCCTCCCGACATCTTGACGCTATTTAGAGTTACGAATAACCTGATAGAATTTAAAATATATTAATATTAAAATGTACAATACATTTCCTTAAATAATTTGACATGTATACTAGGCATGCACTATTTTGAGGTTAGGGTTATAAACGTAACATTTTGTAATTAAAAAANATAAATAAATAATTATACAGTTTAAATTATTAAAATTTTTAAAAACTCAAAGGATTTATTAAATAATAACAGATAATTTTCAGGACTTACGTTTACGGATGCCACTGGGAATTTCTTCTATAAAAGAGAAGCCAACTGAAGAGAAGAAAAATTACCAAATTTTAAGTTAAATCAAACAAATTTCTATTGGTTCATTGAACGACGAATCATATTAAAGCGGGAAAAATATTCATTTTAAACATTACCTTCATCCCCTTTCATCAAATTAACATTGCAAATAATCATCAAATATTGTCATCATCATCATATACGTTATAATAGATAAATGTTTTATAACATTTTTTCCTAGTTAAAATATATATAAAGATTTTACAGTAAAATAAAATATAAAATTAGATAAGAATAGCTAATTTAGGTTTAAGTAACATTTATATCAAATTTATACTTATTCAAAACCAAATAATTTTTATTTTAATTTATTAATAAGTAAATTAAGGAACAAATAAAATTAGTATGTATATATTAAAATTTTATTCCATATTATTATTAGCAAAAACGAAAAAATATACATCTTACAATTATCTAAATAATAAATTCAACGTAATAATAATAATAATAATTTGATATTTTCATTCGAACAAAATGTAAGGATAATACAGCCATAATTAATAATAAAATTAGACGTGTTATTTCAAAACTAGTGCAAATTATATAAATCACTTTTTGGGGCCAAAGTTACATCTATCTGAGCATGGCTTACCATTTGTGTTGGTAAAAAAGAAATAAAAATCGAAAAACAAAGGCACTACTATCTTTTGACGCCATTGATGAAAAACACGGTCCACAATATTCTTATTCCTTACAGTACATTTTATTTTATACATGTAAATATATTTTAAGTGTCAAAAATAAATTTATTGTTAATTCTAAGAGGGTAAGTTCCTAGATTATTGTCCTTACCTTTTTAAAATTAACATTTCACAAACTACTTTGCAGATATAACACTTAAATTCACTAACTTTGAAATAAAATTTTTATCTATTAAATCAGGATAAAAAATTATATGAATCAAATTTAAGTTATGTAGTAAGCGTCTGTAATAAGTGTTTTCGAATAAGAATGAATTTAATTTATTTAAATGTTAGTGAATTAAGTTTTATTTTATCGTAATATATTTAAGAAAAAATAAGCGACACAATTATTATATAGATGTAAGTTAGTATATACATTAACTACAATAAAATAGTTAAATACTTTTTACAATTAAGATTAAAAATTATCTAAAATATTTAACTATATTATAGTCTTATGACTCAAATACACTATTATTTCAAATAATTACTATGGTATTAAACATTTTTTGCTGGTATTTTGATTTTAGACGAATACATCATACCTATATATACACGTTGGGCAACACAACAAAAAAATACATCAAATGCGTGACAAATTCAATATAAATATTAACTTATTTGTAATTCATTCACAATAAATATTTTTAAAATACTAAATTTAAGTAATTTTTAAAATGTAATAAAACAAGTTTCTTAGATTGATTATTTTATTCTTCGTTGATATTGAGTATTTAATACAAAATAATAATTTGTAGTTTTACATAAAAAACAAATAATTAAAAATTATTTTGTATTAAATATTAATGTATTTAAAAGAAAGTCTCACAAAACAGTGTAGAGTTAACATTTCTCGTCAAATTATGAGTCGTTAAAGTATATTGTCCTTAAAATGCAATATAAAAATACTTTTTTGGAAAGTTAAAGCTTTCATTGACTTTTATACTCTTAAATTTAACCAATATAATGTAATTTCAAAAAAACTGATTTATTTAATGTGAATGAATTGACTACCAGCAAAATACGTTCATTTTCTAAAAGCTAAAGTGAAATCATAATCA
Source organism: Pogonus chalceus (assembly GCA_002278615.1). NCBI lineage: Eukaryota > Metazoa > Arthropoda > Insecta > Coleoptera > Carabidae > Pogonus > Pogonus chalceus. Next base: position 76,248 of record NEEE01006141.1, on the reverse strand, counting down.
TAATGGCATATATGAATTACCTATGTTGTTTCTTGAACTAGATGTAAACAAAAATATTTATATTTTATTGTGCAACAACAAATATTAATTTTACGCAATACGTTTTAATTTCGTAATATTATTGAAAAGCAATGTCGTATTGTAGCAATATTTCTTCATTAGTTAACCTGATAAAATTATATTTTCCTTAATTTGTTCATATCATATATTAATTTTTAAGTCGCATTTTAAGTTTTTTAAGTAAATGAATAAAAGTTATATATCGTATACAATTTAATATTTAAATTTATGATGTAACTGTTACATCCATTTTGTAATATTTTACAAATATTTTTTAAATATATGTAAAAATATATATTAAGCACTATAATTTAATTTTAACTAAAGCATTATATATTTGTATAATTATTATCAAAATGGATCATAATTTTTCATTTGTTAAACTCAATGTATTTCGTCTCAAACATACTTCTACTCTAGTCAATTTTTTTTTAAAAAATGTTGTTTTTAGTTCAATTTATAAAATTTAAATTTAAAATAAAATGCGGCTTAAAAATCATTTGACAATAAATTAATGAAAAAATGAGTCACAGCTAAAAATTGCAACAAATAAATGCAATAAAAACAAATAATATTTAAGAGGAAATTTGTCGAGGCGTAATGCAATTTTTTAATAATTTTAAAGTAACTTACAAATTATTAGTAAGTTATTTTTTAAGTTACATTACGTCTTGATTCGCTGTATTATTTTTGATAGGCCGGATATGAATAATTTATTTTTTTAAAGTTACTAGACTTAAAAAAAAAGAATAAATCAGTGCTAGAAGCGCATTTTTATATTATAAGTATTGAAATTATACTTTAAATTAACCTCACATTATATACGGTTCTATGCTTATAGAAATTAATCTTTATTATATTTAAGTTTTTATATACATTTAGAATATTTAGTACTATTTTGATTATTTATGAATGACATATGTTATTTTATCATTTAAGCTATGATAACATTGTAATCTAATTTAATCATTTTAATAAATTTTATGCACTCTTCCTTAATCATACAATTTGAAATTAAATATATTTTGTTAATAGAGATTTATCAATATTGTTTCCAATTATAAATAAAATTCTATAAAAAAAGTATACGTGATGTAGGCTTATCATGTATTATTATTGTTATTTCTCTCTTTTCAAAAATGAAAAATTTCTTGAATATATTTATTCTTTCTTATAAAGATAGTTCATATTAACATGTGTACTCTTAATAATATTTTCCAAGTTTAATTAAGAAAATTCAAAATTTTATTTATTATTTTACATGTTAAGCCAAGTCCAGTTGATAAAAGATGGACGATCCGGAAGCATTTTCAGATGTTCAATCAGAGGTATACTACAATTTGATATTAATTGTACAATTAATATTTGAATTAAGTATTTTTAATATTAAAATGATCAAATATTTCTATATCTAACAATTTTAAAATGTACATTTTGTTCCTATATACTTTAAAAGTGAGGTTAAATTAAAAGTAATAATTTTTAAAATAAAAATATAGTCAACGTATCATATTTGTTATATTACATGATTAAAATATTAATTTAGTAATTACTAAGAATTTAAAATGAGCCAATTGTATTTGAAAAATTATATTGTGATTAATTTATTTATTAAAGTATAGTTATGCTTCTCGTTTATTTATATTCAGCGAATGTAACTATATACTGAATAAAAATAGAAAATAACAAATGGACTGACGGCGGGTTGTGTACAGCGATCATTTACCATGTCCAAAAATATTTAATAATTTAAAATATTCTACATGACAATAGAGAATATTTTATTTTATTTATTTAAAAAAAAGTCATTATTAACTTATATCGAACATGGAAACTGAATGCTGTGACTGCAAAAATATATGTGATAAAAATGGTGCTGTTTAATAAATTTTACGAATGGTAAGGTGTAACATAAGTAGCGGGGAATAGACCCTTTCGATGACCAATTTCGCCGGTCCACCAATGTTGGTCACTGCGATCTGTAACTGTGATGACATCTCCTCTTTTGAATTCTAATTCACCCGCTTCTTGTGGCATAAAATCATACAGCGCTTGAACAAGGCACTAGAAAATAAACGAAAACACTTTATAATATGAAATCTAACAGTAAAATTTAGCATAACAAATCTGATTAAATTCCTAAACAAAAACAAATAGCAATATAAAATATTGTTAATTTACAATTATAATGCTTTTTAGGAGTGAAAATATTTAAAATGTTCTATTAACAAGCTTAGCATTTAGTATTAAAAGTTTATTAAGTGTCTATCATTTAATGAACATTATAAGTTTTATGTAGAGCTATAAAAATATCTGTGAACTTCATAAAAATATTCTGAAAAATTACACATAATTTCCGGATATTATAAATCCTGTTTTTTATGGATATTTTTAATTACTAACTCGTGAAATTCTGTATATTGAATTTTGCTATACATACAGGTAAAAATGAATCAGTTCTAATTTGATTTATTTATTTTTTAGAACATATTAGGTAAAATTTAAGTTTCTCAAAATTTAGATTTTTTTTGTAAAAAAGATATATTAGTACATTTACTTGTAAATATTACAAAAATTGTAACTTAAACTTAATTATTTGCATATTGTGTTACTACAAATAATAATAAAAATGATTAACTTCTAACAAGAATTGTAAAATGAATTGAATAAATATTTTAAAATTACTAGCTACAAAGCTTTTTTCCGTTTTCGATAATTTTGAAATAAATTAATTGATATGATGTCTTTTTAATATATTTAAATTAAATAAACAATAATTTTTGTAGCTTTTTTTCACAAATTTATATAATTAATAAATATACTTTGTGATCATCTTCAGTAATACGGAAATATATTATAAATAGATTGTTTATACTAAAACAAAAATTTTATATAAATTTGTGAAGAAATCTACAAAAATTGTTGTTTATTTAATTTAAACATTTTACCTTCACGTAACATAAAAATAATAATAATTTTCTTTTTAATATAACCAAAGTTTTTGTTATGAGTAAAATTTTCATTAATTGTTAATTACTCAGCTAGTATTTCTATTAAAAAAATTATATGTACAAAAATATATTTCTCAATAATTTTTTTGAATAAAATTCTATAAATTATTAAGTTAAATTTTATTTACCGCAAAATTTTATTTTCAATTTATTTATAATATCTATAGATTATGCTTCAAACAAAATGTAAATAAAGCTAAATACAGCACTTAAATTTAAAAAGTTACCCTCGATATAGGTGATTCCGTGCTAGTATAAAGCTGTATGTTCATAAATAATATAAGATTTAAATTTTATTTTTAAATATTGTTAAGGCAAATATTATCACATATATGCAAAAGATAAATCTAACCATTGTTATACGTTTACGGAATAACAATTATTGAAAACATACCACGAGAATTAAAAAAAAAAAATATCTTAAATAATATTAAGCTTTTATGGATTATATTCTAGTAAAGTTGAATTTCAATAATATGGATAATTGAATTGGCAAAATTTTTCCCTAATTAATGCTAAAAATATTAACAAAACAATACAAAGCCAATTGCTCTATTTTGAATAATTTGCGTTATGTTTCCAGATTTTAAATATATAAATTAAATTGTTATTTTGTGTTTATATCGTTTTCATATTAATTCCACAAGAATAAATAGTACTGAACTACGGATTTTTTTAAAATTTCAGTTGAAATTGAATATTATAAGCACAAAGTTTTTTGTTGCAGTTAAGTATAGCTATTGAAATATTACTGATATTACTTTTTAAGCAAGTAATAGACAGAATTTAATGTAAACATACTTAATATTCATTAAATTGAAAGTACAAATACCTACTTTCTGTAATACTAATTATTAAATTAAAATTATTGTAGAATTTTATATAGTTAAATAATCTACATATTATTAACATAACATATTATATTTAAGATATAATAAAATTAAATTAAAAACTGTTGCACATCAAATACATTTTTTTAGGACAAAAATGTCACCATATTATAAAATTGATTTTCAAATCATATTACAATTATCAAAATATTTGTACATGATTATAAAATAAATAGCCAATAATATAATAATCAACTAAAAATCTAATTGTTATATATCATTTTTAAATAAAAAATTATTAAAAAAAAAATGTTTATATGTATGTAAAAATAAAAATTCTAGCATAATTTAATATTAATTCATTTAGAATATTAAAACTATTTTTCAAATAAAACTTCTTACGAAATAATGACGTGAACAGTTCTTAAAATAATTTACTATTAGCATTTCATTTACTAAAATATAATGTGTATCTAAACTGATAAATAAACAGCCAGTGATATTTATTCATTAAATTTCCAACCGCATATCCTAAATAACTAGATAACTACATTCTTTCTTAAAAAACTAAAATATTACTACATAAAAAATTAATTTAATAACCATTAATTTCCTAGTCTGGCGTTTCAATTAAAAACAACAAAAACAACACAAAATAACAAACCTTTTAATGTAGTTAGTTTGCAAATTGTATGACTCATAAAAATTATTTTACTGTTATTTTATATAAATTGGTAGTATATTTTAGCTGCCAGCCTGCATTTAAAACAAGAGCAATAACATAGCAAGTTTGTAAGTTAAAATAAAGATCCTCAAGCGAATTATAAATTAAAATATTTAATCAGATTTTATGATACTTTTAAATATAATTGATTTCAAATTAGTTTTATTTAGTGATACATATAAAAATTTACGGTGATATTTTTTGTAAATTAAATTTGAAAAGCGTTTAACATTTTTTTTAATAAAAAGTTAATCTAGTTCATATGAAAAACGTTCTTATTTATGCAATATTTGTTTTAAAATAACTTATAAATTACGTTATTATAAAAGTATTTTTTAAACAAATCAATTATGAACCATAAAAAATTTAAGGCAATTACAAAATATAAAGTATTCATTATTATTTATTATCAAGATAGTGTTTTTAAATTATATTTTAAAACGTTTAATAACAATTAAATTGAAAATTATAATAATTTTTAAAAGTTATCTAAAAAACTGAAACTTAATAAATATGAAAACTGAAATCTTTTTGATCTTTAGAATATATTATTTAAAAGTTCAGATTATATATTTTTACAAACGAATTTAACCAGAAATTATAATTTTAACACATAAATAAAATTTATATAATTTTTTCTCTTCTCAATACACGATATAGTATAGAAAACCACTTTAAGTACTAATAAATATTAGTTAAATGATTGAATTTCATTAAACAATAGAATATAATTCGCTTAGGAGATTGGTAGTAATTAGAAATATATTAAAAATAGAAAATGAACAAACTGACAATACTGCAGTATGGATGAGCGCATTATAACAACACACTGGCTGTTTACCTCGTCTAGTCTGCATAACTGATTGAAATTTTACCTCTTCGGGAACCATATCCCGCAATTTGACGACTTGCGAACGGGAAACTGATGTAGACCGATGATAATCGACTAATTCATTCAGGGAACTGAATTTTACTACCCATAGGAAAAATTTGCCTTGTGCGTCACGTAACACTTTAAAATGTTGAACACCATCTGAACACCTAAAATAAACCAGTCATTACTAAAACATAATTCTAAAAAAAGATTCATTAATTTAATAACAATAAAAATTCAATCTAATTATATTACAACTTAAAAATTCATTTACTACAGAGTGTTTTGCGTTTAAATTCCAAACATTTAATAGCAAATATAATCAGTAAAATAATGAACGAATTTTGCTATTTAATACATAAAAAAGATATGTTTTATATTAATTTCTTTATTTATCTATGATACAATTGAAAAGTTATCAAATTTTAAAGAAAAATATTAAATATATGTACAAGTAAAATTTATTATGTATAAGATATAGATAAGCAAAATTATATCTCCCGGAATTGAGTTTGTAGTTTTACTTCCTTTCCAACCATAGTTAACAAAAGTATTTCGTGATTGTTATTGACTACATCTACTATTTTTTACTGATTATTATTGACCATATCTATTATTGTATTTTAAGTTCTGTCAAACATCTAAACAAATTACTAGATACATAATTAAAACTGTTTATACCTGACTCCAATATTAAAATTCAATATATTTTCAAATAATTTACACTTTAAATCGTAAATAGAATATTCCTAATACACAATAATTAAATTTGTTACTTTTTTTGGCAAAGTGATAATATGCATTATGTTAAATAGTTTAAATAATATTTGATAATATTATCTATCTGATAACAAAAAAAAAAAAACGAAAATTACGTATGATATTTATATTTTTTTAAATTATATTTTTGTTATTTTAAAATAAAGATATGTGGTTGACCTCCAAAATTATGCAACCCGCATATAAATCACAATACTACTTGTTGAATAAGGAGAATTTTAACGATGTTAAAATATACTTCCATAATATTAAAATTTATTTTTATAACGGAAAATTTACGGATGACCTCCAGCTTTTAAATAAAATTTTATTATCAACTAATTACCAAATATTTGATTTAAAATTTCAAACTATATCAGTATTGAACATGAAATACTTTTATTTATATTTTAAACTTTCAAATATTTATGTTTACAATAGCGGATAATGTATATTTACTTACGTTAGTAATTTGTAATTTTGATACCGATGTATGTTACATAAGAATTCACTTATTTAAAAAAAACAGTTGCGAATTTTATTGTGCAAATAATTGACAATCAAGAAGGCCATGTAATTGAAGTTTTCATTTTAAACATGTCAATGTCATTTATACAAATTGTCAATTTTCCAAATGATTTATATATTTTTTATTTATTAAAATACTTCTTTACATATAACATGAAAGAGTAATATTAATTCGTTTTTCATACTGTTCTAGATAATTGTTTGGGATTTTCCAATTACATATGTAGTTAGGAAATTATAAAAATTAATTTATATGAAAAAAGTTTTTTTTTTTTAATCATTTAAATACATACTTTACTGATAATGAGAAATCTCCAGGAGAAGATTCACTTATCCTAATAAGGAATCCACCTTCTGGTTTGTTTTGTAAAAGTTTCTCTGCGTCTGCTCTAGTTATTCTTCCATAATACCAACTAAAATATAAATATTATTAATTAATTATTCTTAAACAAATAAATCTAGTATATTATTGAATTTGAATCATAGCATTAAAATTTTAATTAGCTAATTAATTGCACTAACGTTAAGAATTTTTTTAGAAAACATGGAGCAAATTAACATGTCAAACTATTTACCTATGATTTTTCATTTCTATATAATTGCTAGGAATAAGGCCTTCTCTACCATCAAGTTCTGCTCGGTACCAATTCATATCATCTTCCATATTTAGTATCTACAATTTAAAAAATATGATTTTAACGTTGCTAAGATCATAATGTATGATGCAGTTTTACCTTTAGAGTTTGTGATTTTTTAAAACTAAGCTCATCTTCTGCAGTGGCATTGAAATCATGTTTTGCTACTGCTTCCATTATTTAATGTTTTTCTCACTAATTTTCACTTAAACACTACAAAATCACGATGAGTACAAAGGATATCCAAAGATTATTTAACTTTTTAACAACAATAAATAGTAAACACACAAATTCTTGTTCTTTTATCAACTATTTTATCTCGTTATTATACATCAAACATTTTTAATTACTAAAACTTTTATTTAAAATAAATCTGAAAAATTCACGATCAAATGTACACTCCCACAGCACAAGAAAATATCTAAATACGTATGAAATAATGGCGGAGGAAATTTCGAGATAAGTAAAGGATGTGTTCTATTCTATAGAAAATAGTAACTAATTCACACTAAATAATTAGTAACCTGTGATATTAAATATTTGTTTTTAAAACTATATTAACACCAATTAAATTATTTTTATAAATATTTACGCATATTTTTACAATATATCATAAAATATTTATTTATACATTAAAATAATTAATAAACATTCATTTATTTAATCAAGCTCTTTCTGTTTAATTGTTCTATAAACAACTTTTAAATCTTCTAATTAAAAATAAAATACCAATTATAATACTTTCTGTGGTATAAACTATAATTTCTTTAGTTAGCTCTGAATATATTTCATTTCAACATATTTTATCTTTCAAATCACTTTTTTTTTTATTTATTTATAGTATTTTACCTCTGTTAGAGACAAAAATGTATTTTAAAAAAGTAAATAATATTAAAAATAATAACATTGCGTTTTTACTTTCAATCTTGCAGCAAATTGAATTTTAATTGGAGAGGTTAGATCTAACATGGCGATTTTAAAACAATTTTTGATTTTCGAGATTTGATTTTTTAAATTTCAGTTCGGTCGGATATTTTTTAAATTTGCTTCCATAAAAAATGATGCCGAAGCTTTAATAAACTAGTAATTTACATAAGATAATAATTCCTCTTTTTACATTCTATCAAATCTCGATTTGTCCTCTTTTGATAAAATGAAATTATGATCATTCTAATATAGGTATTGTGTAAATTTGAATCGATATTCATTCTAGTGATTCAAAAAATATCGTATAAATTTATAAATAAAGGAATTATTCCATATTATTGCAATTAAATATTAATGTTTATGTCTATGTTTATCTTTTATATAATTATTTTGCAATTTATATTTATATAGCTACATATTATTTGTATTGTTCCCATAATCTCAATATTAGCTTTAAAATTGTTTGTGGTACTTGGATTTTTGGACAGTACCGTTATCCCTGGATGTATTGGTGCCGCGTGCAATTTTCTATGCACATTGTTATCAGATAATAATGTTTTGGAAAATTTTGGGTAGTTACCCCCACCCTATAAAACATGCTTTAATTTCATAATTTTCTTAGTTTAGTTTAATCAGTCTTACAAGTTTGACTACATAGAAAATATAAGTGTAAAAGTTCGACTAATTCAACATTTAAAATGGCTCAAGTTTTTGACAAACAGGTAATTGTGTAAAAATTTAAACAATATATGTATATGCCGTATATTTTTATTTATAAATTTAAGTTATCACTTTTATTAATTACTAATAAAAGTATATTATATTTTTTAAAAAACAACATTTATCTCTTAACTCAATAAACGTAAAAAAAATTACATTTAAACTTACAATTTATGAAATAATAATGTTACAAATAAAACACGCAAATTTATAGTTAACGTTTAAAACCTAATAGGTGTTTGTTTTGGAACGCAGCTCAACTGTCATTTCTACTTTTCAAATTTAACTATTTTTAAACGAACTAGCAATAATAAAATATTACTATCTAATAAAAATAAATTCGCTAAAATTTTATTGTAAACCGATATAAATTGCATGCAATTATAGAATTTTATTTATATCCTCGTTTTAAATATGCAATGTTGTCACAGTTATGTTTATATGATTTTTTATAAAATTATTTTATTGAATAAATTATAATTTTAAAATGAATGTGTATAAATATTTTAATATATGAATAATTTATTTAAAAAATATATGTATATTAATATTATTTATTTCATTAGAGAATTAAGATAAATTTAAATTCGTTTTACGCATCTTATATTTAAAAAAATCAGAATTAACAAAATCTTTGTCCTTCCGTTAAAAAAAATATTTCGGAAATAAAGATGACCTTATAACGTTCCAAAAATTTAAATTTATGTAAAGAAATGTTTATTTATAATTCAATGTATTTCTTACGCACGTGATGATAATTTGCAAATATTTCATCACATGTTTTACAAATATACATTAATTGTTAATTTAATGTGTTCACAACATTTTAAAATATATTATCAGTTAATTATGAAATTTTTTACTGTTTAGATTAAATTAAATATCTATTTTGATCAACAATTTAAATAAAAAATTAGTTTTTTATCAATAATATATGTAAACAAAATAAAAATTAGTTTTACTCTTAGTACTATATCTTGTATCTATAAACTCAAACCAATTATATAATCGATTTTTATTTTATCTAAAATTTAATGTATTAAAAAAAATAAGAACCAAACAAAGTCTGATTATAAATTGAGGCAATGTAATAATTTGGAATAACATATTTAATAAATGCTATTTTAAAAGCAAATGCGTGACCAGAGTCCACAGTACAGCATAAAATGGCATAAAATAAAAGCAAATAATAGTATGGCGGATGAAGATGAAGCTGTATGATAATTGATAAATTTATTTTATATACAAATATGATTACAAATATAGTTATCAGTAATTTATTAAGTACGATATAACAGGTGATAATTTATTTCATTTCACCTACAGAATCGCGGACACGATTATTCACATATCATATAGGTTAAAAAAAAATCGTTTGTCATTCTACATGCAACCTTGTTGCTATTAACGAATAAAATTAATCGAAAAATGTGTCTTTAACAACTAACAATTATTATATTTTATTTGTTGTTAATTCACAATTATATTTGGTAAGTACAATAATCTTTTCTACTATAAGTGTCAAACAAGTTAATAACTACCTATTACAGTGTTGTCAAATTGTTTTTTATTGTTATTCTTTTTTTATTTAATAAATGAAAATGACATTCATTTATTACTTAACTTTTTTCATCCATTTTATTAACACATTATATGATAATTTAATTTTAATTCATTTTTTGTATAATACTGTACAACAATTGTAAATGAATTATAATAAATGTAAAATAAACGCTTATTTAAATAAACAAAATTAATTGTTATGTATAAAATTATTGGAAATTATATATGTTTACTTTAAACTTTCAGTGTATTTCAATGAAACTTTCTCTTATTAATTTTTGATATCTTTCTTTTTAGTTAAAACCAAATTTCAAAATGCCTCCTCAACGAATTATCGAAAAAGAATACAATTTTGCGGACAGTTTAGTTGTTACATATTCCGTTTCCGTAGTAGCAGCTTGTATTGCTGAATTGGGTAAATATAAATTTATTTTTGTTCTTTAATTACACCAATTTGCATTAGTAAAAAGTTAAAAATTTAAAAAATTTCAAGGTCTACTTAGAATTCAAGTATCAAATATAAAAATAAACAAAGCTTTTAGCAATAGGTAATTTTATTTGATATCATGGTCATTCTGTGATAATGCTTGTAATAATCTAATGTTTAAATATATTGACATATTTTATCTAATGCAAATAATGTTAATTAAAATTATGAGCTACTTTATTAATATAATATTCTTGTTTTAGCAACTTATCCTCTAGATTTAACAAAAACAAGACTGCAAATTCAGGGTGAATTAGCAAATAAAGAAGATTCTAAAATTACTAGAGTAAGTAAAAAAATATAAATCAATTCTATGAGAATATTAGATATTCAAAACATTTGGACATTAATTATATTTTATGGTATTTATTTATTCAAAATCAATGTCCTTCGAATAACATACATTGAAACTTTTTTATCAGTAATGTTTTAAAACAATAAATAATTCAATATTTTTATATTACAATAAGTTTTAAAATAAACAAAATATTACAAAAAATATTTATAGAAACAAAACAATATATTATAAAATGAATAATAAGCATTTGTTTTTTAGTGATTGTAAATTTTNTAGTATATTCATGATTTAAAAATGCAAATAAATTAATTAATACAAGAATTAATAATATTATTATACCTGTACAAAAACTAATATACCAAGAATTATATTTTAATTTAACAATTGTGAATTACAAAGAAATCATATTTTTTTCTTCTACTTTCGTCAAAAATTTTTAATTAAAATTTACAATAATGAATCACAGTATAATACTTAGTAAATATTTTTTATATGTAAATACAGTATTTATTTATTTTTTATCATAAATTTTGCTGTAAAGTTAAATTTACAATTATTTTTAATGAGTAACGCCAGGTAAGAAAAAAAATATTTTCAAAAATCTTTAAGTTACTTATTTTATGCAACAATTACATGTTTAATAATGATGTGCAGATTTTTATATTATTTGCCAAATTCTTTTTTGAGTAAAATTGAATCTTATATTTTTTTAAATATTAAAGTAGATTCATTCATGCAGACTTTAATTACATTTAATTATATAAAATTTATATTAAATATATGTAAATGATTTTCTTAAATTATTAGTTATGAAATAAAATTATAATAATTATTTTAGGCTCCTCATCGAGGTATGTTTAGAACAGCATTAGGTATAATACGTGAAGAGGGCACTTTAATGTTATGGCAAGGCATTACTCCAGCACTTCTGCGGCATACAGTTTACTCAGGGACTCGAATTATTTGTTATCAAACTTTGAGGGAGGATATCTTTAAAACTGGACGATCGGACCCATTCCCATTATGGAAATCGGCAATAAGTAATTATTTTTTTTATAAACAAATTAATAATCAATAATTATCAATTATTAAATAAATTTTAATTAATTATTTTTAACCAGCCTTTTAAATGTAAAATTAATATGGTATTATACAAATTAAATATTTTTGAAAAAGTAAAAGTATTTCGTTTAAATAATAATAGGCAACCCATCAAACTATTGAAAAGAAATAATATTTATAAAGAAAATTTTTTTTGGATAAACTCTTTTTTAATTATATAATTAAGTTTGAAAAGATTGAAATTTATATATTTTTCTTATAGGTGGTATATCTGCTGGCTCGATTGCCCAATTTTTTGCCAGTCCTGCAGATTTATTAAAAGTACATCTGCAAATGGAGGGTAAACGTAAATTGATGGGTGAACCAGCACGAGTTAAAGGATTATATGATGCTTTTATAAAAGTTATTAAATCAAGTGGAGTCAAAGGGCTATGGAAAGGTAAATATTATAAATTTATATAATTAAAGTATTCATATAACAAAAAAGTATAATAGTCAATATATCTTTATTTAAAACTTATATATAACTCAATTTCATTTTTTCAGGCTCAGTACCGAATGTCCAACGGGCAGCTTTAGTAAATTTAGGTGACTTAACGACTTATGATACAGCGAAACGTATTATATTGAGTAATACCGACTTAAAAGATGGACCAGTTGTACACATTGCTAGTAGTTTCTTCGCAGGATTTGTAGCTGCAGGTGTGGGCACACCTGCTGATGTTGTTAAAACAAGAGTTATGAATCAGCCTACTGACGCTCAGGGAAGGTAGGTTAATTTAAAACATATTTTATAGTATTTTATTTATTCGATAATATAAAAAAAATCCAGTAACAATTATAAAATGATAATAATTTATAAGTAATTTCAATACGGCCTTCAGAACTAATCGATTTTAATTGCCTTTAATCATTTTTAAATATTTTTATTTATAATCTATTTAAAGATATTAAAATTTGAACAGATTGTTTGACCTTCTGATAGAATTGAAAATACTTATTTGTATTTATTGTTACATTGATTTATATCTATGATAGTGTTTAGTTTATCAGATAATGAAATATTATTTTCCTTAGACCATTAGTTTATTCATCATCATGGGACTGTCTGAAAAAAACAATAGCAAATGAAGGTGCCACCGGATTATACAAAGGATTCTTACCTGTCTGGATCCGTATGGCTCCTTGGTCGTTAATATTCTGGGTTTCATTTGAACGCATTAAACTTATGATTGGAGCAGAACCATATTAAACTAATTCATATATTTTTATTTATATTTTAAAAGCATAAATGAGATTAAGTATACGGAACAGAAAAACTGAAACTACAAGTGTGTTCATTAGATTTTCTCTTTAGAATAGAGATATAATGAGATCAACAACAAAAGTAAATGTAATTATATGAAATTTTAGAATTGTTTGAATAATAGAAGAATGTCTGGAAATGAATAACTAAATGGTAGATAATAAGTATTTAGATGCACAATGTCAATAAAAATAGGTATGTAAATGTTTTGCTATAATTTTGAGTGAAAATGCTATATCTAGATCATGTAAATATTATATCAGTAATATTCAGCTACAACTTTAATAACAGTTATTTCATAATCTATATTTATCAAAATATTTTAATTATTATTCATTCGGTGAATGAGAATATACTTTAGTTTTTATTTATTTATATGCAATTTTTAGCATTTATTTTATTTCATTATATTTGTTTCAAAATATAAATAATTTTAGTTCTATTTTAAAGGAAGTTCGGATTTATTTAATATTATTTTCATTTTATTAAGGTTTTTATTCTGATTTATGTATCAAAAAATATTTCTTTAATTTTTACTATTTTTAAATAATAGACTTATTTAATTAAGAAAATAACTTTTTTTTTTTGTATAATTACTACAAAAGTGACAAATATTTAATAAATCACAAAACAATTATATACTTTTAATTATTTAGTAAGAATTTTTTTAAAGCTGAAAGCATTCGATTTGTTATTTGTTTTTGTTATAATTTACTTGTTCGAATTATTTGCATATATTTTATTATTTGTTAATGAATAAAAAAATTATATACGTTTATGATGTTTATCAAAAGTAATTATAGTGACNGCTATAAAACAATTATTTAGTCAAAATTACATTATATTTATTAAATATATTGTTATAATTATAAAATACGTGATATATATATTTCTAATCTAGATATAGCTATATATAGTACAGTAATGCTTTTAAAGAAAAAGCTTATGCAGTTATTGGATGTTTGAAAATGAGCTTATATCTAGGAATTATTTGAAAGTAAATTTAGTATTAATAATTGTTGTTTTGCAGTAGAATTTTAAGTTTGTAAAATAATACTGCTAATACCAAGTATTTAAAATTAATTGTTTAATATTTTTAAATATGCTGGTTGTTCAAATCATATCAGGAAAAAATTAAAAATTTTAGATTCGACTCTAAAATTATTAATAATTTTTGTGCGTAAATTTTAATTATGGTAAATTTTAGAGTATTTACATTTTTTTTAATTTGTTAATTGCAAATTTCCTTTAATGCAATTTTGAAACTTCTATTTAAAATTTCAAAATTAATGAGACATGTAAGAAATCAAAATTAATGCATAATACTGAATTTACTTTTGAAAATAAAATTTAATGTAAATAATTTGGCATATCATAATTATATATTTTAAAAAGTTTTAAAATATATATAATACGTAAATGTGTTTTCCGGATTATTTTTACATTTCAAATAAAATCAACAGAAAATAATTTATTATTTTAAATAAAATTATCTTAAAAATTATTTATTTTATTTTATGGTTTTAAATCTTTTATTACTTATATTATTTGAAAAATATATTTGCTTAGTAATTATATTAATTAAAATTGAACTTTCACAATGAAATTTAATTATT
The DNA here is from genome assembly GCA_002278615.1 of Pogonus chalceus. Taxonomy (NCBI): domain Eukaryota; kingdom Metazoa; phylum Arthropoda; class Insecta; order Coleoptera; family Carabidae; genus Pogonus; species Pogonus chalceus. The sequence goes on along the minus strand of NEEE01006141.1, from coordinate 60,848 downwards.
TAAATCTATTAAGAATTTTAATAGTTTTGTAAAAAAAAGTTTGAATGAAATTAGTTATTGATAACAATAGATAATTATTTTTATAAATTGTTATAAATGCCAAAATTAACTAGATATGCACTAAATGTAATTGTATATTTTGACAGAAAACCATATATTTTACCAAACATACTTTGTACTGAATAAAAAATTCTAATCTTATTGTTTTTCTGTCAAAATACTTGGAAATAGTTAGTAAGAATTGTACATTAAAATATATACATATATAGCGGCCATATTTTTAATGTGTGTGTACTAAATTAGTACGGGTACAAATTTAGACAAATAAAAACTACATAAGGGTTTGTATAGAAAATGGCAATAAGTAGTTTAATAATATATAGTTTAGTAATTAAAAGAAAAATTGTAGAATTTATAACTTCTACAATGATATTGAATATACAAACTCTTATGTACCTATATTAATATAATAAATGAACCAAGCAGTCATTTTTAAAAATAAATTTAAAAAATTGATGGTTCAATAATTAAATATATTATATTCTAAAATAGTTGATGTTAATTTTTGTTATTTGAATTAGTCAATTAAATAAGAAAAAAATGTTTTATATAATGTAAAAAATTTAATGTTTTTTCGTGTTGTATTCTTTTTAGAATTATACTATTATGCCATAATTTATTTAGAACGTTTTAAAATTAAAAATTATATAAAAAAATATAAATATTAAAAATATGATGTTTCAATATACTAGAAAAAGAATTTAATTTAGCAATTTAACAAATGCAAATTGTGATTTTGTGTTAAAGTCAAATTAACTGTAAAATATATTTTATAGTTTAATAGTTTTAAAATTATGTTATTAACTAAATATTTTGATGTTCAAATTGTTACAATTATAGCACAAATTTTGTAAGGTGTTTACAAATAAAGTGTACTATTTTTGTGCTTGTTGGTATATTATACGATCATGTTACAAAATATAACTTTTATTTTGCCCAATAATAAAATCCCTCTTAATTTTTTAAATTGTATCTTTTTAAAAGCAGTTAGAATGAGAACAATTCAAAAATTTAATTGATTCTATAATTATTATTCTGGGTGATCCTATGCATGTAAATATTATTTCATGTTAAAAACAAAAAATATAATACATTGTAATAAATAATGTAAATTTTATACAATTCATATTTTTTGCATGATTTATTATACTTATTATTGTAGAATAATGATATATTAACTGCTACCTAACACAAAGACACGAAATTAGGATAAGAATATTTACATTAAATGCTTTCTTTTTTGAGTGATTGTATTAACAAAATTTATCTAAAATATTTTTTAAAACGTGTAAATGTGACAAAATCTAATTTTTTTTTGTGATTATGAACTGTGGTTATATCATAGTAAAAAAATTAGTACCGAATCATGACAATCCTACTTTTTTATTTAAAAATTTTTGAAGTAACCAGTAGCTGTATGATGTAGATGTAAATTGAGTTCAGAATTTAAAGCAAACTGTCAGTCATATTCATTATGTAAATGCAAATTTTTATTTTTAAATTAATGAAAGATTGTTTCAAATTCTGAACCCAATCGTACTGCTAGCCATTTATTCGTACTTTAGACTGACATAAGAATGTTAAAATCGTGTTTATATTGCATATTGGGGTATATCAAATTTTAAACACATAAGAATTTAAAATTCATCAAATAAACTATATTTTAAAATAATAATAATCATATATACATAACAAAAACTAGTTAAATAATACAAATGGAATGCTTATATTGTATAGTAAATTAAATAATGGATATTAGTACACAGTTAACTATCATTCAAATTACAATCTGGAAATAATTCTAATACAAGAATATCCAAAAATGTATACGCCAGCTTAAAAAAAATAATTATTTAAAATAAAAACTGATATATATATATAATGTTAATTGATATAAACCTGTTTATTTAGCTGGGGATGTTGTAATATTTTCAAAATATTTATTAAGCCATTATTGATATCTAATCCTATCCAGTGACAAATAAAACCAGTATTTAATTTTGCAAGATTATTAAAGGCGGCGATTTTTCTTTGTTCTAACTCAAATGGCGTAGGACTAACAGGTTTATCGCTGAATAAGATATCTGCAATATAAAACTAAGTAAATTTTAGAAATAATTATTAATTATTATATTTACCTTGAAGTAGTGTTATTAATTGCGCAAGTGTATATTCCGATAAAGCTGACTTTAATCCTTTTTCAACAAGTGTTCGGCTAAAACTATCTACAGCTTGAGAAGCAATACTGCAAATTGTATTATATATTTGTAATAGTCCTGCAGGTGCATGGAAAATGTTTTGAACTATAAATAAAATAGTTCTTATAATCATATTATTATCTTAAATTCTACTATTCATATTGTTCATAAATCAAAACTCACGTAAATAAAAAGTACTATCTATTACATCTCGAGGTTTAAATTTAGAAGGAGTGTATACAATATCTTGAGGTATTGGTATGTCGAAATTATTTCCAAATATTGATCCTATTAAATTTCGTGGTTTATGTTTGGAGGATTTATCGATAAGTAAATCCGAATTTGCTTCTTCACCCATATCAGGATTTTCATATCTATAATAAATTTTAATAATTCAAATATATAATATATTATTATATTAATACATCTAAATAATGATAATTTAACAATTAATATCTTACTTAAGTTTTAATTGTCCAGTTTCAGTCGAAGCAAGAAAAGTTGCCATAAAAGTTTCCAGCTTTTGTCCTTTTTCTTTCCGCAATTTATGTGCAACTGATTGATAAATATTTTCTAAATCGGTTACAATTGGTACACTATTATCTGCTATTAAAGTAAAATTTTGTTTTGTCGTTAAAAAAGTATATAATAAATCACTTCCTCTTAAAGAGGGTTTTTGTAATAATTTTTGTATAAATTCCTCATATTTTTGTTTACGAGTTTCTATAGGTGTTGTTGATCTGAAGATATTCAATTATAAAAATTATATAATTTTAAAAATATTGCAAAAATACCTCCTAGAGGGTAACGGTGAATCACATATTTCATTCTCTCCATGAAATTCAATTAATTTTATTTTTAATGTATGAAAATCTTGATCATATCTTTGAACTGTCCAATATCGTTCACTTTCTGAACAAGAATCTATCCTTTTGATATTTATATAAAATACAGCTATTACCTTTGATCCTTGTAAATTCTAATAAAAATATAAATGATGAAATATATAACACTTAAAGTTAATGATATCAAGGTAAAGATAAAATTATATTCGGAAGAAAAGTCAAAGAAAAAATTACATATCTACATGTTATAGCTAAAACTATATTTTATTATGAATATTACGTACTTGTTCTACTTGAGTAATTGATACTCTCCAGCAGCTGAGGTCTCTAATCATATTTTGTTCAATGAATAGAGGAGAGTCAGTTTCATATGGCTGAGATTCAGCAGAGAAAACAGATCCTTCTATTGGTTGAGTTCGTAGTGCACCTTTTATTTTAGTAAAACCACTACTTAATTTTGATACGGTTCCCTGATTATTTGGTTCTGATATTTTTTTACTACTTCTATAAAAACATTAATATATAATTAACATTAAAAATAAAGTAGAATACATATATTAAAATTATTTATTAATTTATTAAAAAGACAAACCTAGCTTTAATCGGAGATCCTTGAGATTGCATGACAAATCTAATATTTTTATTAATAAATTAGAAATATTTATATAAAAGTGGCTTACCTATTTGGAGGTAATTTTTTGTAGTTAGAAGAAATTTTTGAACCGCATGCAAATTTATAAAACTGTAACAATTTATATCAATAAAATAAAAGGAAAATAATTATAAAGGATATGTTACAATACCTCATCACTATGAAAAAATTGAGGTAACCATTCTTTTTCAAGAATATTAAACGCAAATTCATGAGCTTTATATAAAGGAGTTGTCGTTCTAAATTTTGTTATATTGTTAGGTCCTCCATTTAACAAATGTTCAAAATTTGTACTGACTTCCATAGAACAGCCTATATAATCTATACTACTAGGTTTTAAATATAATTGAAATAATTGTGTAGCTTCGGCATGTAAGTTTTCCAAAGATTTTTTTGATAATTCAGGAGTTAAAAGTTTTCGATTGAATTCTTCTACAAAATTATAAATAAATCGTAAATGAATATTTAATTTATTAAATTAACTTGAATTTATCAAAGAATAATTATTTTTATAAAAACAAAATATGAACCATTATAAACATATTTTAATAAAACAACATGGAGAAATTCGTATTTTAATATTAATTTAATTTCGAAAACAATAATTTTTTATATATTAATATATACTACAAATTATATTAAAAATATTCAACCAATCGTTCAAATTGTATTAATTACATTTTAGTAAACGAGGGAGTAATTTTAAAATAGTTTAAAATACTTTGGTACTCACCGACATCAAGGCAGAATTGTAATATATTAACAGGTCCTTCATCTTTTAGAAATTGCATAAAAGCATATAATATTTCAGGAACATTAAACACTTTAGTTAAATCACACCCAAGAGCTGCAGTTTTAGTATTTTTATAATTAGTAAAATTACACAAAATCTCTATTCGTTCATAATTTTTTGAATGATGTCGTGATAAGTGTCTTCTTTTATAATTAAATGTAATATTTACAAGTAAATTTAATATATTTGGATCTGCTATTACATCCATTAATGGCAAAAATACCCAACCAGCAATGATTTCTCGAATCAAAAAATTAAAATTTGTACATTTTAAATTAGATTTTGATAAAATATTTGGTAAAATTATATTAGTCAGTTGGCGTAAATATTCCAACTCATTTTCTCGATTTGTAACAGCAACATGAAGTTTTCTACCAAGATGTAAAATAGCTGCTTTTTCTTTAGAAATAATATTTTTTTCAGAATTTTCTATTATTTCTTTACAATCGTCTATATGTTTAATAGCAGCTGGTACTAATTTATTTACAATTACATTACCTACATCAATGTCTAGATATCGTAAAACTAAATTAGATGTTGCAAAACGAACTGAAGTTCGAAGTTCATCAATAAATGATACATCATCAGTAAAATTTGAATACCAAGTGGTAATAAAATTGTTTAAAATTTTATCATAAAACTAAAATGTTTAAAAAAAGTTAATTTAAATTAATAATTGTTAAATGTACACTTACATTTTCAATTGCTGTGTTTAAATCTTTATTAATATACAATTCTTTCCATGGTTCTTTACATTTTGTATTCTGATGTCTTTTGCAACTTGAGTCATCACATATATTACAAGAATTCTTATATTTCTTTTTTGGTGTTACATGACCATGGTAAAGATTGGCAAGGCGTTGTAAAAGAAAACCAAATTCGTATCGATATTTAATTAAGAAAAAACTTACAAGACATCCACATAAATAGCTTATTAATATAATGACAGATGAAAATATGCTAAAATTTTATTTTATTACATTAAAAGAATATAAGACATTTATATGAATACTAACCTAAAAAAGATTGATATAAACAGAGAAATAAAGATTATTAGCAATACAGATAGTCGAGCTAATGTATGACTCCATACTAAATTCAATGTTTGATTTATTTCTTTTAGGATCATTTTTTACATTTTACACGATATTTGAAAAATCTGAATAATTTTTTTTGACATTTCAATCTTGCAAAATGTCAGAATACAGTACTGCCAGCTCAAGAAATGTAATTTGCAAATTTTCTTTTTTATTTATATAAAAAATGCTTATGCATGTATAATAATAAGTATTTTAATTAAGAAATGTAATTAATTAGCAACATTATTAATAGATTTATTATTTATTATCATAAGTTGCATACTTTTTTTTAATATTTGATTGTTATCACAGTGGAAATACAAAATTGTGGTAGACCCTGATTTTTTTTATCTGTGCGCGAGATAATTAACAGCGCGGTTGCGCGTTCGAGGTATTTAACTTTAATATAAACATTTCGCATTTCTGTTTATATAAAATAAAGACATAAATATTTTCTTAATTTAACTAATAATTGTTATGTGCAACCATGAATAATATTTACAGTATTATGGAGAAACGTCATTTTATATAAATTGTTATAATCAAAAACATAACCTTACTCTACCGGTATCGCCTATCAAAGATCGCCTATCGCGTTTTGTATCTACGGCCATTCTGCCGCTGTCGACATTTTGATAGAGTAAATTTATATAAATAATTTTACTTTATTACTTCTATATTCAAGTTGTAGAATATACTAGAATCTATTTTAGCAGTTCATAATTTCATTTCAGTCATGATGTATTTAGTATTATCTGATGCGTTTCCGATTATTATAGCAACAAGTGTTTAAATCTTGTTTCTTGAATTAAATATAATGTAAGTAATACAAACATATTTTATTCATGAGATAATAATTCATATAATACTTGAATAGATAATAACAATTGTTTTTACTAAAAACAATTAAAAATGAATAAGATTCAAACTATATTCAATGGAGTATGGCAGTGGTATACTGGTTCAAATGTCATATCTATGCAACAGGCATTAGAAATACTTGAGGAAGAACAAAATAAAGAGAGCGAAGATGAAAATAAAGATGAAGATGAAAATATTGAAATTACTGATAATCAGTGTTTTGAAGCTACAGGCGTTGTAACAATGGTGGCGGAAAGGTACGGTTTGATTGATAAAGAATTATATTTTGAACATTCTGATATGTCTAGTATTAAAATTGGTACAAAAGTCATGTACTTGGCATTTAAGAAAGATAACAGAACTGTAATAAGTAAAATTTTAACAAAAAAAGATGACGAATGGGAGGATTCAGTGATTAGCCCACGTCCATATCATGATCGTACAATTCCAGGAAAAGTGATAAGTCGAAATGGCAGAATTGTAATAGTTGCTACCAAAAACGGAAATCAAGAAATAGATTTGAACAAAATAGAAACTGAATTTATCCCTTTAATTGGCGATTGGGTAATTCTTGATGCTACTGTTGAAATGAATGAAGATGTGCTAGACTTAGAAGGTCGAGTTTTGCAAATTATCAAAATTTCACCATCTAGAACAAAAATAGAACCACAAGGCACAGTAACTAAATTTGATTTGAACACCGAATTTGGAGTTATTAATGCAGATACTATTTTTAGTAAAGATTGTTGTACACCTGGTTATTTGCCAGTTGTAAATGATAAAGTTAGCTTTGAGGCGATTGAGAGTAATCAAGATCTTTATACTTGGCGAGCGCTTAAAGTAGTACCATTGCAGAAAACTAATACATTTTATCGCGTGGCAGATATTGAAGATGATGCAGAACTAATGAAAAATAAAAACGACATAATTGTCTCGGATCGTAATGTAGTAAGTTTAAATAAAATTGGAGACAAATCAGTATTTACAATTGATGTTACTAACAATAGCCTAAAAAGTCAGACTATAATAAGTTGCGTTTTTAAATCAAAGAGCTCTCAATTAGGTTTGAAAAAACCTAGTATGGAAAACAGTATTGAAATACAACCGCATAAAACTATTGTTTTCGTGATAATATGCCAAGCTAAATTTATGGGTATCAATAAAGAATTGATCATTTTCAATTTTGAAGGTTTCAAAATTGGTCGCTTAGTGAAGATTCAAGTTGTACCACCTGTACAAAATGACAATCGAGTATTTAATAAAATCGGTGGTAAAAGGTACTCAAAATATCTTACCAAAGATATGAGAGATAGCATTTTAAACAATAGAACAAATATTTTGCCTGGTAATAAACCTATGAAAACACCTGCTTTTGTAGCTGTTAAACTACCTATGTATCATATACCTGAACGAATCGCTGAACTTTGCTTTAAACAAAGCGAAGATAAAAAATCCATACAATCAATTTCGGCTGAAAAGATCTCTAAATCATTAATTATGGATCTTTCTATTCAGAATTACGAAGATCGGTTTCATACGTTATTATATATTGAAGAAATTTCAATTAAAATATCAATGCGAAGATATGATATGGACAGAGCATGCTTTATACATAATGATGGGTATTTGATGCTAGAAGTACCTGATTTAAGTGAACGGAGGCCATCAATAATTGTTGGAGATCGAATTATTGCTTCAAATCCTAATAATCCAGATGAAGAACAATATGAAGGATACATTCATAAAACAGGAGCGAAGCACGTTTATTTAAAATTCGCATCAGCATTTCATGATATTTATAAAGGACAAGACTATCGTGTTCAATTCCACTCTTCAAGAACGAATTTCAGAAGATTCCATCAAGCAATTGATTTAGCTTGTCGCTCTTTGGGTAAAGCATTTTTATTCCCAGTGTCAGTACCAAGCAAATCTGCACAGGTCCAGTTTACTGTAGATGATGATAAAAATTTGAATAACAGTTCAGAAAGTAGTTCAGATAGTATGGGTTCACCAAAGATTGATGATTCGGATAAACCTGAACCCAAGTTTAAATCAAAATATATGAAACACGCGTATAATTTTAATAAACAGCGTAAATCAAAAGAAGATGATAAATCCAGCGAATGTTCAAGCAATAGTTCTGATACGAGTGAAGATACCATAAGACCACTGAAATTGCAATGGTTCGATAGAAAATTAAACAATTATCAGAAAGCAGCTGTAATTAATATTTTGAAAGGTGAAGCTCGTCCTCTCCCTTATTTAATATTTGGTCCTCCTGGAACTGGCAAAACTGTAACTTTAATTGAAACAATTTTACAAATACTTAGACTCATACCTCATAGTAGACTATTAGTGACCGCACCATCAAACAGTGCAGCAGATTTAATTGCAATAAGATTATTAGATTCAGGAATGGTGAAACCCGGTGATATAGTTCGATTAATTGCATACAGTCGCATTTCTGAAGGTAAAATACCTCCAAAATTAGTTCCATACTGTGTCACTGGAGATATTTCAAGAGAAGGAACACGTGAAAACTTAAATTTACAAGAAAATGGTGTTAATTTGAACGTACAATTGTCTGTGCTTGGAAGGCATAGAGTAACAGTTGCAACTTGTATGGTTGTAGGGACACTTTATAATATGGGTTTAGCGAGAGATCATTTTACTCATATTATTGTTGATGAAGCAGGGCAAGCATTGGAACCAGAAATAATGATTCCTTTAAGTTTATTAGATCCAAAATCTGCGCAAACTATCTTAGCAGGTATGTTTTTTCTATTATATAATGATATAAAATTTGTAATCATTTTATTTCATAAAAATGAGTTTTAATAAAGTAGATAATGGCAAATTGTTAATTAAAATTATTTTGGCTTTGATTCTGATTATATAAATAAATTTAATGTTCCATAAATACATTTTACACAATAAATGAAATAATTACTTACATATATGGAAAATAATTCACGCATGATTATTAATCAATATATTTTTTAATACAACATAAGATTCAAATTTTAACAAATATAATAAATGAAATAAAATATAAATTAAATTAAATATAAAATTATTTTAATTTGTTTTTAGAATAATTCTTTAATAATATATACTTGTATTATTTAAAATTACAAAAATGTAATGTCAGAAGATTCCACATAAATTTTCTGATAAATTTTTGAATTTTAAGGAATTTAAATATGAAAAAAGTAATAAGTAGTAGTAAAACATGTAAATAAATAATATGTTTTGAAAGGGAATTTGTAGTTTGTACTTGAAGGATAATAATATATAATATTAATAAAAAAAATATTATTTCTTGCAGGTGATCCAATGCAACTTGGTCCATACGTTTATTCAATTCTTAGTAAACAGTTCGGATTGAGTGAATCATTTTTCGAACGTCTTATCAATCGATTTCCGTACATTCGAGATCCAGCTGGTTTTACTGATACTGGTGGTTATGATCCCAGATTAGTTACCAGACTTGTATATAATTATCGCTCTTTACCAGAAATTTTGCATCTTCCTAATAAATTGTTTTATAATTCAGAACTTATACCGGTGGTAAGTTTATAATTTATTTAATTTTTTTAAATTTAATTGGCACAAAATATTCAATTTAAAATAATATATTTTTTATTTTTATAGATATCCACTGAATCAGGCGAAGAAGTGGAAATTTTAAAACTTATTAGATCAGTTTTACCAAAAACTAATAATGAATTACCACCTTCTTTTGTTTTCCATGGAGTAAGAGGTCAAAATTATCAAACTGCAGATTGTCCTTCTTGGTACAATCCGGTAGAAGCTGGACAAGTATTTTACTATGTTAATGATTTGTATAAATCAGGAGTACAATCATCTGACATCGGAATCATTACACCATATCTTAAACAAGTAAGAATATAAACGTTTACTTTATGTAAAATAAATTTATAATTGTCATATAAAATAAATAAATTTGTTTTACAGTGTCAAACTATTCGTCAACTTATTTATGAACAAGAATTGGATATTCCAAAAGTGGGTAGTGTGGAAGAATTTCAGGGTCAAGAATTTAAAATTATTATTTTAAGTACGGTAAGATCAAATGAATCTGATGCAAAAAATGATGCTAGGTTAGGTCTTGGATTTATTTCTTGTCCACCACGTTTAAATGTGGCTATAACTCGTGCTCAAGCTTTGTTAATTATTGTGGGGAATCCATATTTGTTAGTTATGGATAATTATTGGAGAAGCGTATTAGCATATTCGCAGAAAATTGGAGGATATATTGGCTGTGATTTTCCAACCATTAGTAATTAATATTTAGATATATTTCGTTCAGTTAAGAAATGTTATTAATTAAAAACAAAATAGTTTCGAAAATAATTATATTTTATTATATTTACTACTAGTATATGTATCAATATTTTGTTAAATATTTTTAAAAATAATGAACAAATTATAAAGAAAAATATTTAAAAAAACTTCATTATTGCGAAATTAACAAATTATGAAGTTATATTATGTTTTAATAGAAAATTTTATTTTGTTATGGATGTATATCAAAATTTAAAATTTTATCTGCTATGTTTTTTTTTTATTATTTAGAAAATTACGTTATATTTCAAAAAGTCAATTTATATATTTAATTTTATTTTTGATAAAAACTATTTTTTTTTATTATAAAAAAATTGGCTGCCAAAGAACTGATGTAATATAATGTAAAATGATTCCATTTGTGTGTGATAGAGAATTACAAAAAAAGTAAATAATATGATATTTTTTGTAAATATAAAACGAATGAGCTTAATACGTGTTCCAGAAATTTAATCAAAAGTAATTAGTATATTTCACTACATCATGATTCTTCATAACAAACTTTGTCTGACGGTACCAAAAATATTGTATCACGAAATCAGTAACATTTTATGCATGTCATATTTAGAATCGTGTAAACGTTACAATAATTTGATGGAAATAATAAGAAACTAGTAATAGTGTCATTGTTTAATAATATTTTCTAATGTATCAAGACTATGGAAATTTTAAATATTTAGAAATTGTTAAATTCATTTAAATAATTTAAAAATTTTTATTTAAAGTAAAATTACTGATATTTAAATAGCTTGTTTTCTATTATTATTATTATAAAACAGTTTTATGAAAAAAATTAAATAACTTTTTCCATTAATATCAAGACTTTATTCTAGAAATATTCTTAAATTTTATGACGCATTTTTTTTTTTATTAATTACTACGATAATTACATTTAAATCATAGGAGGTTTTATAATCTATAAACGAAAATTGTGATATTTAGTAAATTTTATAAGAACATCTATTTTCATTTGTGTTTGTTTGAAATTACACAAATTATTAGCTAAGATTCCTATCAGGTATATTTTTTTACAAAAATACTCTAATGAATATGTATTTATATCGGAAGCAATTAAAATTTGTATTTTTTAACTAGAAATATTAAACTTTTTTGAATTTTATTGACATATGGAGAAAAAAAAATTATTTGATTACAAAGTTCTGATGGTAATAATATATTTTTTTAATAGTGTATTTTTTTTTTAAATAAATTAGTTATTCACAAAATCATGCGTTCAAGTATCTAATAATTTTCATTTGAAATTGGTCGTGATAACAATCTACTTTTTTATTTCGCACATTTTTTTTTTGTATTGGATTCAATTCGAATTTAAATTGTTTGCGATATAATTACAGATTTTAAAAAAAATTGCATCACTTTTTTCAAATGATCAGATTGAAAAGAATTCGTATAATCATATGTAAGATACATTATTTCATTTTTGTAATTTATTCATTTTGTACTTACTTTTTTTGCTTTATGTATAAAAAAAACTGCGTTTAAAAAAGTTACACTTAAAAAAAAGTTATAGATCTTAATTGTTAATTATTATATTTACATTAATTATTTAATAATGCTAACTATCTACACGTTTATATACAATATCTATTTTTAAAGAAAACAAATATTATTGCTAATGAATGTTTACTGTGTCAAAATATGCAACTTTCTCGAACGTAGGACCACAATTAAAGATACATGTAGATTGAGTACTTCAAGTAATCATGATATATATATATATA
>NEEE01006160.1:45581-56253 GCA_002278615.1 Pogonus chalceus | reverse complement strand
ATTAACTTCTATTTTACATAATAATAATAGTTCTAATATTTTATATTATTGTCTTAAATTAAAAAATATAAAATTTAAATCTATTTTTATTTAAGGTAGAAATGCATCTTCATATGGAACATCTTTAAGTGAATTAGTAATAATATTTGCTGCTAAAGTTTTAAGTGTTTCGATAAGTCCTCCTGCTAATTCTTTATCAATTTGCATCCAATTTTCGTTGATTATTTTTAACATTTCATCACCTGAAATCATAAAAAAACAACTCAATTTATATTTTTATAATTTATTTAGAGTTAACTTCAATATTTGAAGCAAGTTTCTACGCGTTTAAAATTAATAATCTTTAATTACAAATGAACCGGACGTACCACTAGTTGGTCGTCGTCTCAAGGTCATTTTACGTACCTAATACTTTGTCTCCATTGAACAAATTTCCTAAGTCATAATGGACACGTTCTGGAGTATATTCCACAATTTGATCTTTCAATACAAATTGATTAAAACCATCAATTTCTTCAACTGCATAATTAACTTGGTATTGGAAAACAACATTGACTAGAATTTAAAAAAAAATATAAATTATAATTGAACGAACTATACCACATTATCGTGGTACATACAAGGTCTTATTTTATGCAATTTTTCTTAATTTATTAACTTCATAATATGATATTTTTAAAGTTACACGTGTTTCAAATTTATTTTGACATTGTTATTTTATTTTTAAGTACTTTTCTTGTTTCAAGCTGTATTAAAAGTGTCAGTATTGCTAATAACTTTAATTTCTTACAGATAATCATTTTAAAATTTCCACTTTACAAGCGTATGTAATTAAAAATTAGTAACTATTATAAATGAAAATCCTTTTCTCTTACCTAAAGTCATATTGACAGGGCCATGTCCATTAATTGGTAATAATAAAATTTTTCCATTAATTTCATATTCACCAATAATTTCTACATGGGGAACTGTAATAGTTGATTTAATTTCTCGTTTTTCCAAATTGACACTGAAAATTTTCAATAAATCAAGATTATTTAAAGTTGTTCATATTTTGTTTTATAAAATATAATTGTTTGTAAGCGATACAAAAAATTCTGCAAGGACAGATTAAGCGTTATATTTTTTATTTATTTTAAAGTTCATTCTTTGCGTACATAACAAGTAATTACATTAATTTATGTTTTATAATATTAGCTGATTACATTTTATAACTAATTATGTTAACACATATAACATTTATAATTTTTGATATTAACGAAGAAATAAATAGTTCTAACTTAAATTAACACTGTACAGTTTTCAGATAAAAATAAATTCAAAACAAAAATAATATTAAATTTTACTATTGAAACTTTAATGTTTAAATGATACGTGAAACTGTTAAAAAATATAATTTATTAATTTGTTTTCTTAAAATTAAAAATTAAATCTTTTTAAATCATTTAAGTTTGGGATGATTGGTGAAATAAATCTGATAGATTGTTTCAATGATACATGAAACTGTTACAAATACAATTTTAATAGTTATTTACATACCAAGTGCGGGAACGATTGGTTCACGGATAAGTGATAAGTGATAGAACGAATTCGGGAACCAAGTTCACGTAAGAAGTATGTACAATATTTTTTGTACGAAAATTTTATAACTAATATTTAATTATTTATATTATTTTTAATGGTTATGTTTGACGTTTCCTAGGTTACTGCTGTCAAATCAGACAGAATGTGTTGCCAACTGTGTTAATGAAATGCACTAAATTTATACTTAAAAATTAAATTTCATTCAATAATTTACCACTTTTTATAATTATTATTAGGAATAGTAAAGTTTGAAAAACTATACTTTTTTATTATAAATACAGTTTTTTAATAGATACCTTAGAAACAGGAGTGCTTTTTGCGAAATTTCCCGTAAGATATTCTGGTTACAATGCGGAAAATAGAAGTTTCGGATGTTGCTAAGTTAACGCAAATTAACACTTTTCAACGCATGAGTACAAAAAGTAATTTTTAAGGGGAGAAATACAAGCAAAATGTCCAAAAAATTGATTTTTTTTTAAATTTTGCATAAATTAAAGAAAAACATTTCAAGAATATTATGTCAATATTTAAATATTTAAGTCAACATACAATTTTTAAACTTAAATAATTTTTTTTTTGAAATTGATTTTTCCTTAGCATGAATCTTTTTAAATGTTAAAATTGTTTTTTTTTTAAATAAAGTTCAAACTAATTGAAAGAATTGTTTAATGAAGAATTATATTTTTATCTATTATTATTACAATATGAGCTATTTGTGTTAGAGACTATCCTGCATAAAGATGTTAATTTTTTGAATCCATATAAATAACACCATTTTGGAACAGATACATCATTTTGTTTTAGTGTATAGTGTTAATTAAATTAAAATGTGTATAAAACACGTGAAAAGTTTCAGAATGATTGTGTTATAATTTTACTTTTAAAATACTTTAAGAAATTCTAAAAAATAAGTCATTTACTTAACAATCAAAATTAAAAGTTGTAAATCTAAATGGTTTTTCCATCTTTCAATCTTTAGTTTTAAAATATTCTTAAATGATATACTTACTCAGAATTAGATATAACTAAGGTATCAAATCCAGTAACTTCAACATTTTTTAAATCAAGTTTAAAATTATCACTTGGTTCAAGAATAATATGATCAATTTTAAATGGCATTAAACTTGGAATTTTTCGTGATTTATCACCTGAAAAATGGAACAAGTATAAATAATAATATATTTTACATTAACAATAAATTATTGAGGAAAAAAGTAAATAAAATAAAATGTTTCTATTTTATTTACGATAAATTTGCAACATTTGTCCATTATAATAATGATTCTATGACGTAATAAATAGTATTGTTTTTTTATTGTTCATATTTCTAACGAAATCATTGAAATATGTGATTAGGTATATTGTAGTATTGCATCGTAAGAATATTTATTATACACAAAAATTTTAAACTTTATTGCATTGCCATTACCTAGTAATCTTAAGTATCTTAATATGTTAATACTTGAAAACAAATGCAATTAAAAGATTATTTTTAAAAAACTTGTATTTTATATGCTACATTCATATAATGAGAAAATAATTGAAAATATCTTATTTGTTAGATGTTTTACAAAATGTAATTGCTTCAAACTGGTTTTGAATTGTTTTTTAACTTACCTTGAATCAATGCTTTTATAGCTTTATTTCCATTTTCTGCAAAACATTCATTGAATTTTTCATCGCTTATTTTGCAGGGTGTAATGTATGGAGCTAAAAAATAAATTTTATAATTTAAATAGGCGATTTCCTATAATGTGCCAAAAATATTACTACTGTTTATATTAACATGATTCTTAGTACAACGCGTCAAATAACAAAACACAGGAATTACCTACATTTAGGCCGTAACTAGGCAAGAGCAACAAGGGCACTTGCCCAGGGCCCAGATCGAAGGGAGGCCAAAAAAATTTATGATGTTTTAATTTATCGTTTTTTCATAAATATAAAATGAAATTAAAATTACAGGCAGAAACAATTCGAAGATTAATTATTTTGTGTTTATTTCTTAAGATTGTTAACAAACTTTAAAAAAAGAAAGATCAGGAGATTCAAAACTATCGTATATGCATGATTTTTTTTTATATTAAAGGGGGGTAGGAGAAATTTGAAAGTCTTGCCCAGAGCTTACAAAAAGCTATTTACGGCGCTGCCTACATTTAAGAATTAAAATTTTATTAAATTTCAGTTGAATCAAAGATTTATTTTTACATACATTAATTTTACTTTTTTAAATCATATGTTTATATTTAGAATACTGTCTTATTTGATTAAATATAGAATAGTTTATTCTGTAACAAGTTTAGAATGAGGCATATTCAATCGGGCGGTAGACAAGTGTTACGAACCCAGGAGAGTAGAATAGTTGTTCTAAACATATTGCAGAATATACTTTCTCTAATACTATAAATTATGTGAATTAAAAAAAAAACTTTAAAAAAATTGGACAGATATGTATTTTAATAATTAGAAAATTGTTACTTTGAGGTTATGCGCTATTTTAATGCTTGCATTAAAATTGTAAAATATTTAAAAATAGTTATATTGATTCTTATATATTATTGTTTTGTGGGAATTTTTAAGAGCTACTAGATGTCACTCCATGTGACTATTCTATCACTAGTGGAAATTTCGTACAGTTTAAAAAAAGGTTGTCATTCTATAATTAAAAACTATACAAGAATGATATTTATTCTATAGTCGTATTAGAGAAAACAAAATTTTGCACAGCAATAATAATTTAAGATATATTACTAATTCTAACGAAAATTAAATATACGGAAGTCAACACTAATATTAATTAAAAATTTAAATAAAAATCTATAATTTGACAATACAAATGAACTAATAATAACAATTTTTATAGGTCAGTGAATGTGATAAACTACATTTTTTAACGGAAGTATCTTCAATGTCGAACGAATTTCTAGCAATTGATATACTAAATAAAATTAACAATCGTTTAATATGAATAAATACCAATTGCTTTGAAAATAATATAAATTGTATTGCACTAAAAATGTTTACCAAGTTGTTTCTTCTCCGCAAGAGTATTTTGTAAACCTACACAGGTCACAAATAATACAACACTTATCTTAAACATTATTTTAGATTGTTTTAGCACTACTAAATCAAAAGAATAGAACAGTACTCGAGTATATATACTTGGTCCAAATTTCATATCCTTCATAAATATTTTGTAACCTTCCCTTTTTTTTCTTAGGTATAAATTCATTTACTAAGAACTGCAATCATTATACTTTTTGTTTTGTGTTTATCATTAATAATATGCCAAAGTTAATGATAATATTTTAAAAAAACTCGATTATTTAAGCAGATAATTAATATACATTGATATGAATCAACAAATTTTGTTATATAACTTAATTTATGTTTGTGTGTAAAAAATTTCTATTATAATCAATGAAATATATACTTAATATGTATAATTAATTAAGTAATCTCAAAATTTATTATTTCGATTTAATTTTATAACTTAATTATACTGTTCCTTATTTTTTTATATTTACTGAGAAGCAAAGTAATGACGCAAAATATCTGAAACTTCATGTTTTAATTTTATTACTATCATATAGGAAGTTTAAAATAAATGACGCATCGTCTGAGAAATGGCGATTTTTTACTTTTAGCATGTATTGGTTTAATAATTAAAAAACTATAATATTAAAAAGTGAATATTTTGAATATTCATTTTGAATACTTTTCTATTACAAAAAAGACATTTGGTTAAAGTTTTGACATTTAAATAATTTTATGCTGAAGAAAAAACGATTTAAAAGTATTGTTTGTAAGATTAAAAATTATATTAACAAGTATTTGAGCTACATTCCTCGGTAATTTAAAAAAAAATGTAGTTTCTAAATAAAGGAGCTTAAAGTTTTCAAGATAGTATACTTGAAATAAAAACGATTGTACTACTGCAAAATTTGTATTATTACTTTATTACAATATTCTTGAGATATTTACCTATTAATTTATGCTTAAAAATACGATATTTCGAAACAATTAGGAATAGTAAAACGTTTTTAAATACAATATAGTTGTGTTTATATTAAATAAAGTCAAATAATAACATAAACAAATGATATTATAAAATATAACATAACCAATATTATTAACAATGTATAATGAGTTATAAATAAGTGCTGAAACAAAAAATAAATTATGTTAAAACTTAATCTATCACATGATATAATTTAATATGGGAATATTAAATCAAATGGTACATTTTTAAATATATTATTAAAGTATTCAGCCACAGTTTCACTACATGCTGAACGGACTGCATCGTTTACGAAATATTTTTGTGCTTTCTTCCATTGTTTTCTTACGATATCATTTAACGCTGTAATTTATAATTATTAAATGAAAAAATAATGTTATTATGATGCATGAAATATCTTACCTATATTTTGTAAATCAAAAGTATTTTCGTATTTAATAAATGTCGCGTTATGACTGGTTATTTCTGCATATTCAGTTCCATTATTGTTATTTAAATCGTAGTTGAATTGCATTAAGAATGAAGCATTTACTGAAAAAATAAATCTTAATAAATTAAAATTATATCACAGTATAGTAAATTTTGATTTGAAAGACTTTCAATTAGTAGAGTTCAAAATTTAGAGCTATCAAAGTCACATTTAATAGGTAAATGTAAATTTTGATTTAAAATGATTGACAGCCTGCTTCAAATTATGATCTCAGTCATACTATTTGGAGCTATTTGGAGGTCATTCAAAACAATCTCACTTTAAATATAAATCTAATTACTTACGAAAACTGATTTGCGCTTTTCCATTAGTTTCTTCAATGTTATTATTTATTACAACTGAAGCAATATATTCACATTCCCAAGTTATTGCAGGGTTTACGAAAATGTATTCAATATATCTTGTATCCAAATTAATGCTTTAAAAAAAGAATTTTTAAATTAATCATTTTACAAAGTCAGAAAATTTGAATGGAAATTTTTCGGCTATTAATGGATTATAAAATAAAAAAATATGCTTAATTACGTAATTTGTTTATTACTTATAAAAAAAAATATAGAATAACAAGTTTTGTTTCTAAGTAAAACATTTTTTTTTTATTATTAAAAGTTGAATTTGTTTTTATTAATGAATGTAAATATATTGTATAAATTAATTTAAAAAAATTGGTATAAAATTTTGCACTAAATATATTTCTTATTCATATAAACTAACAAAAAATACTCAAATATAATATTTGTGATTGTTATTTATAAATATGCTGATAGTTTAAGGTTAAAATATTTTCTGTCGGATAATATTAATTATTAAATTTTATTTAAATTAAATGACCTTTACAATATAAGCTACAATTAAATGATTCAAATCATTTATTAAAACTTTTATAGTTATAAAAAAGGTTTGGCTAAAATATTAATAAAACTTTTAAAAATAATTATTAGTTCATGGTTTTTATTTTAAAGGCAATGAACAACAACTAATAAATAATATTCATTTTTAAATTATGTTCCTTATATTTTTGAATGTGAATGATTTAAAAAGTAATATAATAGTTCGTGTCCTTTCATTTTAATTTTGTTTGATTTTTTATTAAGGAAGAGAACGCTGAATTTTTATCGAATTTTATAACTTTTTTCTGGATGAACCGTTCAATTTATATGTATAAGTTCACTTAATTCTATTTATTTGATATATTAGTTTTTAAATCATATTTTTATATACAAAATTATTAAAGATGGCGGAGTTTTAACGATGTTTTTTGAAAAAAAAAAAAAAAAACGTGGCACGAGTTGTTAACTAGTTTGAGTTTTAGCCCTTGTGGTTTTTACATTGTTTTTAAATTTTGACATATTTTTTTAATGATTATTACTTTAAAAACATAAATTATTAAAGTGCTTTTAATAGTTTTTTTGATGGTTCTAGGTATTGTCTTTCTCAATTAGGATCAAGTATTGCATTTACATAAATTAATTTTACGCTAATAAAAACAGTAGAAATATAACAAACGGGTGTAAATTGTTGAATTTAAATTAAATATTTAGTTATGGACTATTCTATTTATTTAAATATCTTTAAAATAAATTGTAATATAGTTACCTTGTATTAGTTAAACGCATATTTTCAACACCAAAAGCAGTAATATTTCTTAAATTTATAGTAAATGAAGGAGTTGTGGGGGCAACAATGACAAGTGTATCCTTCCATTTTAAAGGCAACAATGTCGGCATATTGAATTCCTTATCACCTAAAAATGTTTAATCATATAATTAGTAATTTTTATAAAAAAAATAATATCAAACTCGAACCTTCTGCAATATATTTCATAGCAAGATTAGCATTTCTTTCAAAACATTCACTTAAGTTTGGATCATTTCTTCTGCATGTTTTAATACGTTTTGCTATTAATAACAAAATATTGAAATATAATTTTAAATAATTATAAAAATGATAACTTACGCATATGCTTTGAGTTAACACATACTGCCAATAGAACAATAAATATAAATACGGATAAATTCATTTTTTTTTTAATTTGGTTTTTATTTCACGCTAAAAAGTTAATTACTGCAAAATTTTTCCAAAATTTTTATTTATATATATATTATCTGCGTTAAATAAAAAAAAGAAGGTTAAACTCGTACAGATAAACTGAATTACGTATTTTTTTAAATATATATCATATATTAATTATTTAAAGATATTTATATCTGACTTGAAAGTTGAACTATTTTTTTAAGCAAATAAGACGTAAGCATTTAAAGCAATAAAAATGATTATTAATTAAAAACAACTCATTTTATTTATTACTTTTTAATTTATGGTCAATATCTTTCCATTAACTTTGTTTAAAGACTTGATTATTAAAACAAACATTGTAAATAATATTATATTTTAGGTAAATAAGTTTTATGATATAGAACAAAGTTCAGAAATATAATTTTCATTTTAATTTTGTTTTTTTTTTTTTGTTTCAGGTTTTGAAGAAAGCATTTCCAAACAAAATTAAGAAGTACTTACGTATATGTAAGTATTTTTTTTTTTATTTGAAGTTCCTTAAATATATTATATTTATATAGTTGAAAACAAGATACTGTACTTTTATTATGTTGCATATTTTGCACGTTTTTTTTTTTTTTTTTTTTTTTCAATACATATGTTTATTTTATATATGATAGAAAATGCGCGCGTGCGTAAGCACTTAAAAGAACAAAAAAATATATAAAAATTGATGGGTCACGGTCATATTATGCAGATCATGAACAATATTTAAATATAATAAAAAAAAAACTAAAAAAGAAACGTAACAAAAAATTTATGTTATTAAATGTAACTAAAAAAAAAACTGTTTTTAATAGTTATAAACATTTACTTTCTATGCAACCAAGCTTATGTCAGGTAATAAGAAGAAGTAGATCTTTAGGCGTAGTATAATTTCTTATTAACTTCCGTTTTATATGATTGTTATTATCTGAAGTTACAACAAAAATTACTTCAGTCTTTATTCTTTATTTGTTTACAAAATTAATAAAAATTTAGTTTATTTTCGTTTTAGTTCCGCTCTTTATTAGTAATATCACTATTTCCTTAAATTTAAATTTAAATAACCATGAGATAACAACTATCGTTGTTAGCTTCAATATTTCAAGCTATTTATATGCTTTAGTTAGTGTCATTTTAGTAATTATGATTCTTACGCTTCTTTCTGAAAGAGTGAGTATTATGAAGCTTCACATAATGAAGTTAGTTATGGAAATATCAGCAGAAGATCATACAAATCGCGTTTATAGAAATTGGAAATAATAACTTAATTATTACATCAAAGAAAGAGACTTTATCCGTTTAGAATAATGTCGATTTTAGACTTTGTCGTAAGAAAAATAGAATATTTGTTTCTTTTTGGAAAAAATATTAATTGCAATAACACAAAACTATATTTAATTTTCTGCAGAATCTAAATAAATCATTATAAAATATATTTTATTTATTTTTTATACATTTGTTTTAAATTTCATTTAATAATTTTTGTATCAAGGGGGTATAGTTTTATTTTAATACCGAGAATGTAAATAATAAATAAAATTTAAAGCATATATTTAAAAGAGACACATTCAACGTGACATTAAAGAAATATAATTTACTGAGAAAAATAAAATACAAAAAAATTCTTTAGGGAATAAAATGACACTTTATGTCAGAAACTTGGTATATAAATTCGGTTTTACGCTCAATTATGAGAAAAGCATATTATTTATATTGCTATATTTAATGATTATTATTTAAAAATACAGTCTAATAGAAGTTTCGTTATTAAATTTATGGTACACATGTGAGAGCAAACCATAAAATAAAATAAAACCTAATATTTCATAATATTCTGAAAGTTAACATATCGTTGATCAAAATTTGAACCAGTTAATTTACTAATGTCACTTATGCTTGTAATTAATATTTTTAGTAGGCCATAACTACTACACTAAAATTTATTTTTGTTAAACAAATTGAAGCCAGGATTCATAAAACTAAAAGGTTATAATGGAATTTTATTAAAGTTCATATAATTAATAATTAATATTACATAATATATTTCTTATATTAATAATAATGGTTTGGTAAATACTAAATCAAATGGTACAAGTTTAAATATACTCATTAAATATGCTTTTGTAGTTTCGGCGCATGCCATTCGAACAGATTCATTAACAAAATCTTTTTTCGCTTTATTCCATTCCGTTTTAACGACTTCATTCGAATCTATAATTTCAAATTATTATAATTTTATCTGTTTTTATTACATTATTATGATATCTTACCCATATTTTCAAATTCAAATGTAATATTACATTTACGAAATATTGTATCTTGGGTTGTTATATTTGCGTAACCGACTCCAACGACTTTTATTATATCAAAGTCATATGCCATTATGTATTCACCCTGAGCTGGAAAAATATAAATATTAGTAACATTGAAATGTAAATTTAGTTCTAATGATACAGTGACTCAAAGTGAAACTCGTACATGTAGTTCATCTAATATACATAGAAATATATTCATATTTACTTATAAATTGAATATAT
>NEEE01006080.1:2469-13284 GCA_002278615.1 Pogonus chalceus | reverse complement strand
ATAGTCAATTTAATATAGTTTAAGGAAATCTAAACGATTTTATTCTACCTTGTTTAAGGACTGATTGAGACTGACACCCATGAAGGTGCCTTTTTAAAAAGTATCTGACGCCGAAGGCTACTAAGGTTTCAAATATTAATACATAATATTAATAATTAAAACACGTACAATAATATAGTAAAAAACTCCAAAGGATTCGATAGTTATTTAATAATTTAAAAAATTCCTGAATATCGCTATTTTTTAGAGTTGACAGGGTGGGATCCTTTCTTAAACAAATATGTTTAAAACAATTGTTTGCAATAAATAACAATAAGATTATATCAAATAAATTTGCACAGATGATTAAATTTTTAATAATATAAATATTTTAATTCATATTTAAACAATTGAGAAAGATATTGCAAGAAACTATTTTAAAACTGTTACATTATTTAAACCTTTAAAAGCTAAATATATAAAATTTAATTTAATTTGCTAACCATAATATTTATAGATGTTTAATAAGCAAAATATATAATTAATAATTAATAAGTGTTATAATTTAATATTTTCGAAATATATAATTTGGTTTTTGTTTTTAATATTTCTTTTTAATTCATATGAGAAACAAAATTTACTTTCAAAATTTGCTTATTTTTAAATTGATTACTCTTAAAATAGAACTATTAAATTTTATTTCTTTAGTGAGATATAATTGAAGTTCTGATGATGACGGCAAAATAATTTAGATAAAAATAAAAAATGATAATGGTTGAAATGAGATAAAATTTAGAAGGGTAATAAAATTAAGGATAAAATGAAATGCAAGTAGAAATTAAATGTATACATATAGTAAAAAGAAAGAAAAAAAAAACAATCGATTTATGTTCCCGATGGATATGTAGCACGTACCTGCATGTCCGCTTAGCGCAATCATCCAGGATCCTGTCGCAATAAGTCCCCGGTTGTAATTCTCCACGCCATGTGCTCAGGGACCCGTTACCATAGCGCAGACGTGCCTCACTGCGTCGTAGGAACTTGTACGACAGTTTGAAGTCGAAGTTGTAACCGATACCCTGGGGAGAACCGTACATGGATGTTAATAAATAATATTTAGTTGCTACGTGATCCGTGAAATTTAGTTATGGATACATTAAGTGTCGAACGAACATCGATAGAGTGTTTTGGGTTGTTGGTTTTACCATTGCCTAACAGGATCGTATTTTACATATTTCAAACATTACTTACTTATCTCTATTCGTGTTTATATATTTGCCATTTCCAAACTTTAACCACCATTTATACTCATATAATATGTTTATTAAATCATCTTTAAAACATTCAATATATCCAATTATTACTTTATAATTTATACATTGCTTTTTGTAAAACTTACTTAATATTATAAAATAACATTTCATTTTCAGCGTTACTATTTGCTTTGTTTTCTCTTTGGTTTGCATTTATTAATATAAATATATTATTTACTAAATTGTATATATTTTGATATAAGTTAATAACCAATAAAAACAATTTGTTCATTCATAAAACTAAGTGACTTACAATACAATAATTTTATCTTCTTGTTTTACTTTCGATTTTCAGTTACTAAGCAGGTATAAATTGTATTTAAAAAAATGCTAATAGGTCTTCATACATCCAAAATACTATATTTTGTTATGTTTTTTGTAATTTTTTACCATTTTAATCGGTATATGAAAGATTTAAATATATTTAAATAGATTGGTTTAATTATTTAATCTAAAATTGAAACAACCGATTGAAAGGTAGATGGGAAGAATAAAAGGAAGACCATTAAATATATATTAAAGAAAAATATGCAGAGAGTATATTGATAAAGGATGAAAATGCAATAAATAAAAAGATAAAATATAGGAGAAATAAAAATGGAAAGCAATTGTCAAAGAAATTAGTATTATAGAGAATGTTATTCGACAAAACTAGTAACTTTGTTATTAATATTGCTGCAAATTTACCTCTAGGAGCTTTATACTCCTTGAGACATACACAGGACTATATAATAATTATAAGTTAGGTTGATTATAATTATTAATATAAATAATAAGAACTGATGAAGACTCATTGGTGATTAAAATGTTAATTCCATAATTAATATAAAATAAGTAAAGTTTTTTTTATAAATAGTTTTAAAACTTTTTTATACACTTTATATTCACAACTATATAAACAACTTTTTAAAGTAAATTTTAATGTTTACTTTAATAAATTAGCTAAAAATAAATAAAACGAAATCGAAGATCAATAATTAACCATTTTTTAATTTTNATTTTAATTGCATTCTAAAATAAATAATTAACATTCTAAAATATGTATATTCAAATACATATATGTAAAAACAAATTAACAAATACAAAACAAAAATATTAACATGTACAATTTATAATTTTTACTGTTATTAATTAAATAACATATACACGTGTAAAAATTATTAAACTATTTTACTTTTTAAATATAGCGCAATTAAAGTTAATTAAAATCTATACATATTTGCAAAATTTAATTAACAACGTAATTACATTATATATAGTTCATGACGCTACATTTGCGAATTTTTTTTTTTAATGTACTTTTATCATGTACGAATATGGTTATTATTTTAATAAAAACAATCCATGTTCTATTTACATATATTCATATAATGTTAAAAACATTTTTAGTCAACGTAGGTACATCGAATGAATTCGGTAGTATTCAGTATCGCACGCAATAATTTCAAATTGATTTAAAATTTATGAGTTACTTCGAAAATAAATAAGTTATTAGTAAGTTTAAGAAAGAAGCTTATCTACAATTTTGTAAATGTATATGACGTCATGTCACGGAATGGGGCGTGGATGATTTTATTATTTCTTTCTCATCGAAGACGTTTATTTACATTGTGAGAATTTACCGAATGACATCTTATTTATTAGTTACTCCGTAATTATTATCAAGTTTGTATTTAATTAGAATAATGTATTTTGTGCTGAAGTAATCTAACCTAATTTGTAACTTTTAATAATTTAATTAAGTATTTATATTTATGGAATAATAATGAATGAAATATGAAAACTATTGAATGTAATAAATTGTTTGTACGATATTTATAAAAAACTTAACATTATGTTCCTTTCAAATTTATTAATATTCTGTTAACAATATATTTAATGGAATAAATAAGCTAGTTTAATGACTTGTTTAGAAACTAAAAATCTAGGATTAAATATTTAATAACATTATCATCTAATTTATTTGTTTAAGTATATATTAAAAAATACTATTTTTTTTTTGTTTGTTTTCAAATAATTTTGAATATCCTCGAAATAATAAAGGTTTAGTACTATGAATCTTTGCATAAAAATTTAAAGCTAAGAGTGTTTAGGGCAAATATAGTTTTGATACTTATTCATCCTGGCCAAGATTTAAGCCCCGGACGTCTAGTGCCTCAAAGTACCAAGCCTTTTTTTACAGTCGAATCTTTCTAAAGGTGCTCTACGTAATGGTGCTCGCTATCTTAGGGTTACAGGATTCCGTTTCCGCGCGCACCCGAGCGCTCAAGGAGAATTTTTTTTTTAAATATATGGTGGGGAGAGCACCTTTAATAAACGGTCCTGCTCCGACAGAGTACCTTTAGACAGAGTCGACTGTAAATTTAATTGTCTTGGGTCCTAGGATTTTCCGGTTCAGACTCGAGGCATGCTTATCGAAATCGAATTGTTACAATTTTATTTTCAAAAAGTCATAAAAAACTATATAAGCTTCCGACACTCTGTCATTGAGAGTGTCAGACGACTTTATTACCAAACAAATGAATCTGTAATTAAGATAATTATGACCAATGACTAGATACTTGATAATGATTTTTAATGATAAGTATGATTACTAAATTTATTTTGTGATTATAAGATTTTACTGCTAAAAATGAATTTGGGATTATAAGAATTAAGCATACAAATTGTTTATACTTAAATTAATGTTATAAATTTAAGAATTTTATTTTATGTTCAATAAATATTGATTTTTACTAAAATTGGTATTTTATTGATACATCTCGCTAAAAACGAACTTGATTTTAATTTTATTCTGAGAAGTCTCGAAGCCCCGGGACTTTGATCGTGGGTTGTCTTCTGTCCCAAGACTTTGAGACTGTCGAGACTTCCCAAACATTAGTACTGACTAGCTTTAAATTCTAAAACTACTATGTAAGCACAATCACTTATTTACTCAGAAGATTTTTGAAATTAAAAAAAATATATTATTTAATATTATTTAAAAACATAAAACAGCATTGAAGTTTCAATAAAGTAAAATTGTTATAATTTATATTTGAATTTAAAAATAAAAGAATATAAATCGTTCATTTATAACAAAATACTTATTTTATTGCCGAAATTTGAATTAAAATCAACAAATAACAGTTGAAAGTTTTCTTATTAATTAATGTCAATACAATTCTACTTTCTTTATTACATTTAACGCAAGTAAAGTTAAATATAAATGGTATAAAAATTTGTTATAATATGAGTTAGTTGGCACAACAATTTTAAAATTACTACATAAATAACATTTATTTAATTCATATTAAAATTTCAAAATAAATGCTGTAGTAAAATATCGCGCGAACTGATAAAGAATGGATGGGTAGATAATATAATTAAACAGTTTGAAGACTATAATTAAAAAAAAATACACATTGCTGCAATGCAATTTATAAAAATATTTACAATGAATTATAAAATTTTAATCAAATTTTTTTATTTATCCTTCTTTAAAACTAGGTATATAAATTATATACTAGAAGAATCAGGAATTTTTTTTCATTCATAGATGTTAAAAATAAAACATTATAAATTTGGTCGAAAATGAAATAAAAGCAGTCAAATTTATTTATAATTAAAAATTTAAAGTTAAAAAATTATATGCATTATACTTTTGATTACATATGTAAAATGCATAATTTAAATACAATTCTTTAAAAAAATTAGAAAAAAAAAATGCTAGCTGGCACCATTATTTAATATAGTTTATATTTCTAGAAAAAGTAATAAGTAGATACATAAAGGATCTAATTAAATAGTACAGAAGAAAATGTTAATAAAAACTTAGAATTAAAGTTTTAATTTTCTTTTATGAAACACTCTAAATTATATTTAGTATAGAAAAAAAATTTTTGATTTAATACATTTTAGTAAAATACATTTCATAATTATTGCTTATTTGCGGGAATTAGTGTCACATTTAATCCTCAGGAGCGTAATATGGTTTTCTATTCCCTCCAGAATTATATAAAAAAACACAACTACTGTCATAGAAATGAAATATATCATCTAAAAATATCTAAAATCGTTAAATGATTGCTTACATTATTTACTTATTAACACTATATAAATGTTAAGTTGATAAAAATTTTAGTAAAAATAAAATAAATTAATTTAAATTTGAATACAATATGCACGTTTAATAAATGAAGTTTCTGTTTAACTATTTTAATAACATAAGAATAAGAATGATGTTAAAATAAAAGAAATAAGTTCGTTTTTTAAAACGGTTACTTAAATTTTAAACGAACCAGCAGCTGTTGCACTGACGTACTGAAAAAGCGTAAGAGAACAAAATTAAACTTCAGTTGCATACAGTAAAGCTAAACTTCATTTAATTTGGAAAATGCGCTCTACTCTGCAAACTATTTTACACAAAAAAGAGAAAATTTCAAATATTTAACAAATTCTCTGCACTCTATGTAAGCTTTATATTTATATATGATATAAATTTATTAAGTCTATTTATATATGGAATGTTTTATAATTGATTTATAAACGTTAATTATTTTATAGAATGCTTTTTTGTATAGATGTTTTACTTTAAAATATAAGTATGATTTTAGACATATTCTTATTTAATTATGAACATGGAAAAAATTTAATATAAATTATATTTTATTACTAAAAGTTTGAATATACTTGCACAAAAAAACTTTATCTCTTTAACTTTATATGCACTTTTGATTCTTCATTTATTTATGAATTAATTAATGAATTAAACAGTAAGTATATCAACTTAAAAATGAAAAAATTAATTAACTGCTATTAAAATAGACGATCCAATAGCGAAAATGTTTAAAATTAGTAGTAATCCATATATATATTTACAAGTTTTTAAATAAAACTATGTTTGGTTATAAATTATTTATTTTCATAAAGATTGGTCACTTTTTCGAACATGATAATTGGTTGAGTTCCCACTTCAGGAAAGATGAACCCACCCTCATATGGAGGGGGTAGTTAGTGAACTGGGGTGCGTTACATTCTGACCCCCAAGCAGATACCAAAAAATACTTGTACAAATATACATTCTTAAAACTTAAAAGTGATCATATCACAATTTTACAATTATCATGTACCACTTGAAAGTGATAATATTATACTTCTGTTAAACAGCAACGTAATAACTTCACAATTAAAAATTATCATTTTAACGCTTGATAATATTCTAATCATTCTTGCTTCCAAGTAAGCAAGTTTAATATTAATAAAAAATCACGAATTTTGAAGGCTCGAAAGAAATTAGTCTTACTTTTTTCAACCCCCTCTTTCAACATTTATCCAATAATAAATTATCTAAATTGAAAAAGATTTTTCTAAGTAACACTTATAATAAAACTTTAGGGATAAAGAAGCATTTTGTGAAAATTAAAGAATTCTTGCTTTAAATAATTAATAAATAATCATATATTTAAACGAAATAATATGAAATATATCCAGTTATACTAAGGGTTCGAAACTTTAAAATTATTTTTAATGACTGGTAGTACGATTGAGTTAAGTATTTGAAGTAGGCTCTCACTCACAGTAACTTATTAAATATGACTTGAACTGCTCGCTTTAAATTATGGATTCATCTGATTCAAGGTCTTTCAAATCTATGTTTTGGAAAGTATTGTTGAAAGTAAAGTTTTAGCGAATGAAAAAAAGATAGAAAAAAGAGTTTTGTTATTGGTTTACTTTTACTTTGATTCAAGTTTAAGTTACAGAAGAAAAGTTTCAACATTTGTTTATAATGTTGAATTTTAATTATTTTATATAAATATTATTTCATTTATATAATTATGGATTTTTACCTTTTTTAAGATATTTAATATCATTTATACTTTAACAAATAGCTATTGTAAAAGAACAGGATTTCAAAATTTGTTTTTTTTTTATGTGTCTTTTGATAACTTTGATAGCTCTATATATTTTTGGTATAAACAGTAGTTTTAAATTTAATTTTATTGTATTGCTGATAATGACTATTTAGATTCAAAATGTACAATCGTTGAAAAAATTAACAACAGTTAAAAGTCGTTGTATTTAAGTTTTAATTTAACCATAAAGATATGAAAATAAATCGTGAATAAACTGAATATCGAGAAAAATGCTATTAAAGTTATCATATAATAATACCGCTAATGCTAAATCGTAAAACAATTGAAATATACTTATAAATAACTTAAGCTGTTACATCACCTTGGCGCTCGGAAAAATAGGTTTAAAAATAAAAACATTTTCTTTAATACAGCTATTAAGTATATAAAATATTGTTTTATAAATAATTTGAAATAATTACAAATTAAAAAAGAATGAAAAATGAAGGAGATATGAGCCAATAAGTATAGGACTCTCTTTGCTGATGGTGGATTTATTTTCTCTGTCAGGCATTGTATGAAAAATATTTTAATAAATTCTTATTTAGAAACTTAATAGCTAAGACGTAACATAAGAAAAATTAAATTTTTTTTTTTTTTTTAGAAATGACTTTTGATAAAATAAAAAACTGAGTTTTAAAAATTTATAACTTATGAACATGGTACTCAATCAAAAAAATCCTTAGTCAAGTCTTAGATAATATTATAAAGAATAGGTCTTGCAAATTTTAACAAAATCGATTCAGTGAATTCTGAGATTTCTTGTACACCAATATTAAAAAATAAATTTCGAGAACAATGAAAAAAAAAAATAAAAAAACAACAGTACAGCGCCAGGTTTTTAAAACCAAACATTCATTCTAAGTACTCTAACTTCGGAAATAGTTTGAATTTGGAAATAATCAAACGTTTAAAATATTCCTAAAAGTATTTAAACAATTAAAAAAACAATTTATCTAGCCGCAAAAATAATCGGTTTTTTTTTTAAATCTCAAAGTAATGTAACCCCTTAATAATTTTAATAGGGATAACGTACAAGTGAACATAAATTTTTGCATAGTTCGTCATCTAATAAAATATTAACACAGAACTATTTTAAAATTATCAATGAAAATATTAAATTTGTCGTAACTTAATTTAAATATATGTATGTTGCTCATTTCTTTTGTAGTTTAATACAAAATAAATAAAAAGAATACTTTACAGAAAGTAGAAAATTGTTTTAAGAAACTATCTACATCACAATATATAAACTTTAGAATATAACTTATTCGATTTCCGTTAGAAAGTAAGAAATGTTACTTTATGAAATTTACTTTGTTAAAGCTGAGTGAATATGTACCGTTCTTAGAACAAAATTATGTTGATATGAACAAATATTTACATGAAGATATGAGAAACGTGACCAGCACGAGATATTGA
Organism: Pogonus chalceus; assembly: GCA_002278615.1. NCBI lineage: Eukaryota > Metazoa > Arthropoda > Insecta > Coleoptera > Carabidae > Pogonus > Pogonus chalceus. The sequence continues at coordinate 4,676 of NEEE01006080.1, read as the reverse complement.
ACCTAATACCAGTGTTATGGATATTCAAGAGATCAAATTGAAAATCGAGTTTCTTGAGTACTTCGTGAGAATGAGAACGGCTGATATCTTTGCTTACCTGTTGTAAAATTTTGTTTGTTTAATTAAATTACTAACTTTATGATTAATTCCTTTTTTTTTTTTTTACATAAACTTATAAATTTTTATAGGTTAAGAAACGAGTTGTTTTAATAAGTTGTAGACAAGGTAAAACATACTTTGACTTTTGGTTAATCTTCCATTATCAAGTTTGCCAATATTATTATAATGAACCGTTGAAGTTGTTTACTAATGTCTAACGAACTAAATTATGGAAATGTCAGACCCAGATTTTGGGTACTGTCGTACAACCTCAGTAAACTGCCTTGTGCAGTTATTCAAGTAACCTACATCTTCTAAACTATACATACTTGCGATTAATTTCAAATTATATTTAACATGTTGAAAAGTCGTTGACTTAAAATAGATTCCAAATTTATTATGATACGTTACTTGGTTCGCTCTACCTACTGCATGTGTTTAAAAAAATATTTACTTCATTTGAGAATATTAATATTTTGTTTATTATTATTAAATTAATATTAATATTTTTACAATCTGAAATATGACATTTTAAATAATATCCTTTTTAAAAGAATATTTGATTTGATAAAAGCACCTATTAATAGTTTTTAATCTTAAAGGTTTTTTCCATATTTTTGTTAAATTCATTATATATTTATGAAAAGTTGAAAACGAGAAATTATTTTGTGTAATTTATAAATTTGTAGGTATAAATATTTGAATTACTGAAAAAAATATATTTAGAGTTTTGAAAAACACGTAAATTGAATATAATAGAAAAGAAGTGGATTCAATTTCTATACAATTTATAAGCAACAAGAATAAGACAGAGGAAGAAAAAAAATAAGCCGATAAAAATAAAAAAAAGTATACAGATAAAATTCCCGCAAAATAGAAATTCGCTGACGCATACCGAGCCGAGTATATTTTATTCGGAAAACAGAAAAAACTGCCACACGCATCTTGATATGTGCTGGTGTTTCATGCCACATGGGACCAACACGACGAGGTCTCGCTCTCGGTTCCCGTGTCCCGTGTCCCGTGTTCCAGCCCTAACGTTTCCATTGCTGTTCAATTGTCCCCTTTCCCTGATACCGGATTCAGTTTCCTCTTCATGGCCGCCTTGCGACGGATTTCATTAGCGCTGTCCCCGGGAGCGGGCACATCGATAACTTGTCTTTGATATCGCGTCCAGTGCTCGAGAACGCGGGGCAAAAGTGATTACATGATAAGATATATCGTGTATTGCACTACGGAACAGAGGGTGAAACCGGGATCTAGATGCCATGTAGGAAATTCATGTTTCCTGCTATTGCTGTCTACAGGTCTCTACTGTTATTTCATATTGAAAATTATATTGTACATTTTTTCAATGCACTTTTCCAACCTCAAATATATTTTCCATTATAATTATATTGTAATAAATAAACTTTTCTAAGCCATTTAATAATTTTACTGTTATCCTTTATTACGATTAACTTGTTGTTACGAGCAAATTTGCTATATTTTTTTGGTCTCCATAGAAAATTGAATTAAGGTAGTATCAGATAAAATGACATCGCTTATTAAATCAAATCAATTATAGAAACATTATATTAAAAATTTTTGAGAGTTTATAGCAATAATATTTGTGATTGTTGCTTTTAAATTCATTTTTTATTATTGCTGGTTATGCATTAATGTGATAAGAAATACTTACTAGTTATAATCAAATATTTTTTAAATTAAGCTCAAATTATTTATGATAAATCATATCGTATTTTGTTATGAGTATCATATAGGAAAAATCAGAACACTATTATTAAGTATTTGCCGATGATTTCGTTACGGAAGTTGGCATTTTAAAGCAAAAATGTTTTATAAAATTATTACTTTAATAAAGAAAATATCAAAAATAAAGAAAATAAATTCTAAAATCACAAACACAATAGTGTTAATTGTTTTTTAAAAAAAATAAAAATAAAAATTTTGTTCCCATACATTGAGATAATCTTTAAAATAATTTAAAAAAATGTAAGACTATGAATTTATAAGAATATATCATAATGTTTCCTTTTATTTATTTTATTTCTTTTTTATTTAAACTAAAAATATTTAATTTTTTTTTATTATAACTATTTTTGTTT